>JANHFM010005026.1:16648-28660 GCA_032468115.1 Grayia smithii | reverse complement strand
CTTTCATGTACACCGAGAGAGTATGCACCAAGACAAATTCCATGTGTGTCCAATCACACTTGGCCAATAAAGAATTCGATTCGATTGATAACCTGCCTTTCATTTAGGAGTTCAACTTACATACACAGAACTTCTTCCCCTTATTTTATCCATAACACATTTGAAGTTAGTTGGGCGAAGAGACATTGCCCATTATGTTAGTGTATGTATATCACAAAGGAGACATAGATTTGTAATTTAGGTTTTTAAATTAATGACAGAAAAACTATATTAGAAGACCAAATTCAGGATATTAATGCATCTTTTTAAACATTTTCAAGGAAACTATTTTAATACAGTATGTTTAAATAAATGAAAGTATATACATTGTATTCCAATTTAAGAATTAATCCCATGTTATGTAATTAAAATGACCAACCAGATAGCTATGGAAAACCCATAAACAGAATATAAGTATAATGGCATCCCTTATGTGAGCAGCAGGCTGGCATGTATGCGCCCAAGTGCCTGCCGGCCCGCCACTTACACCAGTTGAACTGTGCTCAGGAGTGCACACACTCCAGCCAGCCACTCAGGTGGCCCAATTCCAAATAGGCCACAACCTGGTAGTGGGCCATTGCCTCAAGTTTTGGAACCCCTGATATAGACAATACTTCACCATAATAAAAAAGGATCAATTAGAGAACATCTATAGAACCATCAACATCATTTTCAAAGGACTCCAGTTTATCAAAGAAGAAGAAAACAACAACTCATTATTACCCTTCCTGGATATCCTGACCAGAAGGGCAAAAAAGTAACACAAGTGTACAGAAAAACCACCCATACCATCCAAGTGCTCCACCGTCAAAGCAACAACCCAACCTCCCACAAGAGAAGCTGCAAAAGAATTTTATTTAGATGAGCACAAACTCACTGCAGCAACCCTGAACAGCAGAAAAAGGAAACAGAGCATCTATACAACCTATTCCAACAAAATGGATATCCATACAATTTTATCCAAGTGTCTGACCACTCAACTGAATACAGCACAACCAAGCCCTAAAAAGAATAACACTGCCATACATCAAGAACATTTCAGAAACAGTAAACAGCCCAACCAAAGAACCTCCCACCAATACTGAAAGGGCAAGCCACTAGAATATAATAGTTTGGGTAATGAAACATCTGCAAGAAAACAAGTTCAGAGAGCACCAAGGACCCCTTATTTCAATCCTGAACTATAAATATTCTCCTTTAATTGTATCTGAAAGCTTCATTTTGATACAAATTATTTTCATATTATTTTCATACCAAATAATGCTATACATTGGAACTATGATATCAATGAATAGGCTGAATATTGAATTCAAAATACTTTACAACCATGTTTCTAACGTTTAGAAAATGTATGAAGCTTTATGAAATGTCCTAATCAAAGTTATAACAAGGCATAGACATTTAAGCAAAGGCAACAACTGCTATGGTTTTAGACTGAAAATATACCTGTAATATGAAGCCTAGGAGCAATTTCAACTTCTTTCATATATTTCATTAATCAATTAGTATCTTATTCACTAACACAAATACTAGGAATTTATCTCAACAGTTGCTCTATATTAATATGAAAACAATCCTAGCACAGGGCAAGAACAATTTCATTCTAATTCTAATAACTCCTTACTTTTCCATCCTTAGATGTTCCTGCAACCTGACCAGTTGCTATGGTAATCCTGTCAGGATGTACTGCTAGGCTGCCAAAAAAAAGGTGGGGAGAGAGAAGAAACACACCTTTATTAAAATTTTAAAAAAATAAAAGCATTTTTATAACATGAATAGATACAACAAAACACTTTTTACTTGATATTTCCTAAAAACAATATTTTATCATGTATCTTATCTAATATTAAATACTACTGCATACTATAGTGCCCTACAATGCTATTTTAATTTTTTAATTTCAATTTCTATTCAGATCTAATCATTTATTTTTCATTACAAAATGTTCGGATTGGATTTATCTATCTGCAGAGTCTTCTAACACTAAAAAAATGAGGATGGCTAAAAGTGCAGTTGCCCCAATATCTTTGTTCCTTTTTGTCTAATTATGCGTATTTTGAGATTGTAGTTTATATTATATGGGGTAAACTTGTCCCATTCAAATATTATTTCCTATTACTTTAGATACCCGCAACCCTAACTTGGGTTGCTACAGACAAACCAGTACTTAGCTTCAATCTTTAAGATGTATGTCTTTCATAGTTTTTGACAGGTTTTGTTTTAGTAAAAATGAAATATTGAACCAAACAAGACTCTATACTATAGTATATTCTAACCATTACCAGTGAATTCAGGGCCACAACCTTTTTTAAGACAATTTCATTCAGAAATTTGGTGCTAAGCCTGGCATTGTGTTTTCTTTATCAGACATAAACTAAAAGATATATCTTTTAATGTTTTATTCTGATTTTTTTCAAACTTCCTTTTTCCATGGCTTACCACTTCACATCGTCATTGTGACCAATGTAATGTCTCTGCAGTTGTTCTTCAACATTATACAATACAACCACAGATGCAATGAAGTAAACAGTTTCTCCAGTTGGTAAGAGGTACAGATTATTGCGACAATCCCGACCTCTATAACCGTAGCTGGCATCTTAGTTAAGATATAACAACGGAACATTAGAAGTGACAATAATGTGGAATTCTAGGACCATAAAGTGCATACAGTAAGGCTCTCCGGCTGCTTGAAACTTTACCAATTTCTATCACAGAAACAACTCTGATGGTAACACTTGTTAATGATTATATCAATGATTAAAATTCTAATTCCAAGTTGTAAGAGAATATATTTCCCTTTAAAAGTACTACTACTTTTGTAGTATTTTGCATATTTTTCACATTTCATAGCATGTTATCATAGGTGCTGGTTTGAAGATCACCAACTTTCTATTAGAAATATTATGAATACATTTATGAGTGGGAAGATTTGAAACAAATGAAAATTTGCTCACGTGCCAGTTTGTGGAAGGGCAGAATTTTACATACTGTAGAACATTCTCCTTCTTCCACTTAAAATCAAATATCCTCCAGCTAATAGGAAGAGATTCTTCCCAAAGGGAAAATTGCAGCTCTTTTAATCAGCATACTTGATACTAAGCCAAAACTTCTAAAGCAATATATACAACACAATAGCCAATAGGTCATATCAAAATAAAGAATATAACATTAATAAGATCATATGTAAAAGTAAAATTAAAAAACAGATAAAAAAAGAATAAAATGATGAAAATCATAATAAATATGATTTTAAATTAGGGCCTCGGTGGCGCACTTAGCTAGTGCACTGCTAAGTGTTTCCACTTAGTTCCATCTGCCTGCAATTAGTGCCGGTTCGAATCTCACCAGGCTCAAGGTTGACTCAGCCTTCCATCCTTTTGAGGTAGGTAAACTGAGGACCCAGATTGTTGGGGGCAATAAGCTGACTTTGTAAAATGCCACTCGGGGGGGCAAAAGCCCTAATAAGCAGGCATATACAAGGAATCAAGGTATTGCTAAGCACATTGATTTGTGGTTAATAAATTGTAAGCCGCCCTGAGTCTCCGGAGAAGGGCAGGATATAAGTTGAAATAAAAAAAATAGCTAGATTTTTAAATATTAAAATATTAAAACAATTAAAATTAGACTAAAAGCCAAACTACTTGAAATAAAGAATGGTTTTCAACAGTATTTTAACTAAAATGGAAATCTATATTTAACTTGTACAAAAAAGAAACTGACTTCTGCTTGTAACTTGAAATATTAACAGTGACAAATAATTAAAAGAAGGGATCCAGCATAGCTAATGTTTTTGATTAGTGTATGATCTTCATGCTTGTACTGAAAATCTGGATAGTTTTTTCGAATAATTGGGTTTTTAATTAAAAATAGTATGGAAATGTTATAAATTCCCTTTAATATACAACTAGAAACACACAATTTCCTTATATTATAATTAGTAATTACAGCACCCTACTTTTTATTATGTGTCATTTACTAACCTGATAGATTTAAACATAAACAGGATGCATTAAACTGAAAACGTGAGAGATGATTGATAATAGAGAAGCTTCTTAACATCAGTATTTATTGTGTTCTTTCTGTGACAATATATTACCGTGGTATCCCCGAAAATAAGACGGGGTCTTATTTTCTTTTGATCCCTAAAATATGGCCTTGGCCTTATTATCGGGGGGAGGGGGTGTCTTATTCCTGAAATAGGATAGGTGTGGCCGGTTCTTGCCCGCAGCATTACCAGCGAGAATCAGGTCACCAAAAAAAACCCCCAAAGTTCTTGCGGGCAAATCAGGTGCAAAGGAGAACTCTCCACAGGGAGTGAGAAGGGCCAAGCAACGGCTTCCCAGTGGGTCCCAATGAAGCCCTGCAAGAAAGGTAGCCACAACCGGAGGACTTGAAACTAGGCGCGATCAGAGTTGTCTTTTCCCTCCTCCACTTGGAGACACTTCCCCCCCCCCACAGGATGCTCCTGGGGCTCCTCTCGGTGTGGCTGCTGAGCTGTTCAATCAGGTTGTGCCACGGCTATTTCGCCGACCCACTTTATCCGGAGATGTCCAATGGGACGTTGCATCACTATTTCATGCCTGCCAACTCAAAGAAGTCATAGGGGAGCTGGAAAACAAGTTATGTCAGGGCCAGGAGCACAAGAGCCATGAGGAGAGCCGCCTCAATGACGACTTCCTGGGAATGCTGGTGCATGCGGGGCCCTCCTCAAGGATACACTGAGTGTCTCGGCTGGCCTGTGGGACAAGTACGAGCTGCTTGTGCTCACCGTCCAGAGCCACGGCACCCACCTCAAGACAGTCTCTCAGGGGCTGAGTGGGAGTGGGTGCCTTGCTGGGCTTCAAGTGACCCTCTCTTTTTTTATTATTTATTTCTATTTATATCCCGCCCTTCTCCGGACACTCAGGGTGGCTTACAGTTTTGAGCACAACTCAAGTGCTCAGCAAATTCCTTCATCCCTTGTATATGCCTGCTTCCAAACGGCATTTTTACAAAGTCAGCTTATTGCCCCCAACAATCTGGGTCCTCAGTTTACCTACCCCGAAAGGATAGGTAAAGGACAGTTCTCCAAACTACTTAAAATTTTTGCTGCCAGTTCTCCGAACTGCTCAAAATTTCTGCTACCAGTTCTCCAGAACTTGTCAGAACCTGCTGGATTTCACCCTTGGAAAACAAACAGAAAATAAACTGAACAGAGAATATGGAACAATGAAAATAAGCCAACAGTTTCAGAGGAGAAAGAAACCCAGAAATTATCTGACAAGACAAGGCAGGTGTTCCTATTACTGGAGACCAGCTCTGCTCAGCAGCTCCTGAGAAATCTACAGTGATATTTCCTGAGCTAACTGACTTGTCTTCCCAATAGAGTTGCAAACCACATTGCTTTGTGAGGGAATTGCATGTGGAATGTACCTCTCATTTGACAGATTCTTACAAAAAAAATGACAAATGCTTTAAAAAAAAAGAAATAATACATCCTGATGTATGCTCAGATGCCTGCTTATAAAATTGGGCAAGACCAGTGGTGGGTTGCTCCCAGTTCAGCCTGGTTTGCGTGATCCGGTAGCAGTGACGGTGTGATGTCACCGAACCGGTTTTCCGCGGCTAGGAGCTGGGCCCACCTGCATGCCCGTACTTCCTTTTTATCCATATTTTTCCATTTTCTGCTCTGCACATGCGCAGAGTGCTTGTTCTGAGGTTTTTTTCAGGCAGGTTAGTTACTGCGCATGCGCAGAGCGCACATTCGGCAAGGCGCATGCATGAAGAGAACCGGTAGTAAAGGTAAGTAGAACCCACCCCTGCGCAAGACGTATTAGCAGTGTGGAAACCTAGCTTAATAATTTTACTTTTGGTTTATCTACCCATTGTATAAGTATGATGTAATACAATAAGTAGAAGTCCACTCTAGTTATCCTTTGTTCTAGTGCAATGACTCAGCAATATCATCTTTCAAAGATTCAAGGGTGTGGTGTGTTTTTTTTAAAGATAGTCAAACATTTAGCCAATGTATACAACAGACAGAATTTATTTCAGTTTGCGTACAAGGAATAGAAACTTCCTGGTGACACTGGTGGGATATGTTCTTAAGAATACTGCGGAGCTTCCTAGAATAGTGCAGAAATTGGCTAGCTTAAGAGAATTTGGAAAGTAAACATGGTCCCTGCTGGAACTATTCATGTTTTCTTCTCATAACGGGCCAACCTAAATGTTATTTCAGATGTTATCAAGCCATTCTAAAAGTAAAAAGAAGTTGGTTTAAAAATGGCCATGATCAAAATCCTAGTCCTTCTCCAAATCATTTGTTCCAAAGCATAACATTGACTCTAAACACAGATAACTAAAATGATTAGTCCTTATAAACAATGCAGATTCAGTAGCCACATTTCACTGGAGGATTTTTGAGAGAAACAGAGAGAAGGAATGGTTTCTTCTTGCTCTGAGAATTATCATTACATTGTAGACCATCCACAGCAGTTTTTCAACCTTAGCAATGTTAAGCATTGGTGAGATGGGAAGCAGGTAAATTTCATAAATAAGCGATATGTAGACTTCAACTCCCAGAATTCTTCAGCCAGTATGACAAAGTTGTCAAGGTTGAGAAACCTGATCTATAGTCGGCTTGGTGGCCCTGCTGCGGGGGCAGTGGTGAGTTGCTCCCGGTTCGCTCGGTTCACGCGAGTCGGTAGTGGTGACGGTGTGATGTCACCGAACCAGTTCTCCGCGGCTGGGAGCTGGGTCCACCTGCCCGCCCGTACTTACCTTTCTCCCTTTTTTTGGAGCTGTTTAGCCCAGCTGAGGCGCAGCAATCAACTAAAAAGTGCCCATCAGCTGGGCTAAACTGCTCTGCGCATGTGCAGAGTGCTTTTTTTGAGCTGTTTTCCCCAAAAGTATTTAGTACGCATACGTGGAGCGCCTGTTTGGCGTGCACGTGAGCAAAGCGAGCGTGCACGTGCCAATCACGTGCAAAGCGCGTGCATGAAGAGAACCGGTGGTAAAGGTAAGTAGAACCCACCCGTTTATGACAGTTGCAATCCATGTAATTATAAGTAAAACCTCTATGGAGGTATGGCAGTAAGCTCATAACTGAGTATCCAATTCAGCTATCCAGGTGATCACCTCATGCAGATCTTCTAGGGAACCAGAGAATGCATGTCGTGCGCAATTTTCCACAATATGTTGCACATATCATCGCAACAAGAGATATCTTTCCATCTCCACTGATACAGGGCAGAGGCACTTCTTCCAATGTTCAACTTCTACCAGACAAAGTGAGGCAGATCAAAACCAGGTGGTTTGGTAGGGGGATCACTATAGCCAGGCCACAAGAAGGTACTTTGGATCATTCTTCTCTCCAGGCATTCTTGGGGTTAAACTGGGTAGATGTTAAGTACATACCTGTAGCTATTTTCCAAGATGGCCTATGGGATTAGGCCAGCTCAAGTGCATAGATATTAGAATCTGTTGTCACTTCACTATGACTCCGTGATGAAGAGGATAGTGGCAAGAATAGGGGGAGCACCTGTGCTCACTTCCTACATGGAAAGGACTATGGCTGCAGAAAACCTCCTGCTCTTCCTGTAACTTTGAAGAGCCATGTGGATGGCATGCCATTTCTCTGGTGAATGAGGAACTTGGCAGAAAATCTAACTCTGATGTTGTCAGTTTCTCCCTCACCTTGGCTTATCCCACAGAACTTCAACCTTGAGGCCCAAAGGAAATAGTTTTCTTTTTCTTCCATTCCTGCAGACTGCCTGGACAAATCCCTAGTTTTCTTGGCAAGATTTTTCAGAAGTGGTTTTCCAGTCTCCTTCCTAAGGTTGAGAGAAAGTGACTGACCCATGGTCAATCAGCTGGCTTTGTGCATAAGGTGGGACTAGAACTCACAGCCTCACGGTTTCTAACCTGATGCCTTAACTACTATACCATATTGGGTCTCACAAGAAAATAGTAGTTGTGCCCAAACCTGGATGTATTAAGTCTGATTCTCGTCCGTAGTGTGACTCTAACCAAAGTCTTTTGATAACACAAACCATGATCATTTGAAAGGGAATAATAGTGAGGAAGGAAATATCCTAATGTGAACACACGTGGATTAACAGGGACAAAATAAACAAGGATATTCTCTTTATTAGGCTACAAGGCAGAAATAAAACATACACATACATTACGATAGTTTTCCCTGTTAAAAAAGGACTCTTTAAATAATCATTATACGTGGGATAAATGCATGAGAGGCTATTAACTAAAACTCACACTGAAAAATGAAAAACAATGATTTTAAGTGAAACAAATGATTACAATAACTTGGTTTGAAAGAGATAGGTTGATAAGAAGAGAGGAATAAAAAGAATATAAAAAATGAGAATGGTAATGAAGAGAAATAATCCTAATGCTCACAATTGCAATTTGCAAGTGCAAGTCACACAGAACCACTCAGGACAAAAATATGGAATGGCTGCTGTAAAACCACCATTTTCAAAATGGCAGAGGTCATTTGGATGGCAACGGTTTTAACTTCTGGAATCAGAAACTGAGATTAGAATTACATGCAAATCTTGAATTGGGGCCTGTTGATTAGAGCTGTATCCATCTTGGGCAAGTAAAAAATAGTCTAAAACATCGCTGATTAGTATCAAGATTCAGGCTTCATTGTTGGGAGTTGGAGCACAGCCCAAATTTCAAGTTGATACCAAAGTAGCACCACAAAACATGGTTAGGTTTACACAGCATGTTAAACCATAATACGGCTTGGTTGTTTTGGTTTATAATTACCGGTATGTGGGAACCTAGCAAATTTTGGGCTTTTTAATAACCCTTCATTCACTATGTGAACCCAGCAGTGATTCATCACATTTGAATGTTTGACATTCATTTTCATTTACTATAAAGGAATTGCTCATATGTACTGTTGTTGGAATGACCTGAAGTTTTGTTACATGATATGAAAATTTTGCTAGGCATTTACTCCTGAAGATCACAAGTTCAGGGAAAACAAATCCAATTTAAAGGATTAAGAATGTGCTTAAGTGCAACACCTAAAAATAATCCCATTTGCATATATAGACTACTAAATTTGATGACACATTGGGGGCTAGAGCCCCCAATCAGGATACCAGAAGATCCATACACAGTTAACAGGCTTCACTGCTGCTACACTGCTTATTGGAAAACATACCACACCTCAGGAAACATGGCCTCCTTGCTGCTAAGGGTTATCTAATTTATATGAAATTAATTCATTCCAGAAAACCTTTTCTGGCATGGATCCCACCCTCTGAAACATTCTCTTCCTTAAGGTGAAATACGTCCCTATCCTTTTGGCCTCCATAACAGCCTAAAATCCTAACTCTTCTGACTAGCCTTAGGGCATTCCATATTGAAGGTGATTTTTGGAGAAGGAAGATCCCTTTCCACATCATAGTATTCTATTTTTAAAAGTTATTTAATTTTTAGTTATTTAATATTTAAATATTTTATAGTTTTTATTATGTTTGTAAGCCACCCAAAGTCACTTGATAGTGAGTTGGATGGCATATAAATTAAATATGTCTATGTGTGTATGACAAGAAATCCTAATTTTGCTCATAGTCTATCCAGAAGTTTACTATGAAACTTTTCTTAAGATCTGATGTCCAAGTAACACAGCATAGTTATAGAGAATTGTATTTTATTTTAGTTTGGAAAGAGTACATGTAAGAGGCTAGACAAATTGACTTTACAGACATAGAGAAAAAATATATTTGAAGTTTTATCAACAATGATCTTGAATGATAAGTAAAACCTAAAAATTATTTGCTGGAATTTATTCATTACAAGTTCGCTTCTACAACCCAAAAACACAGAATATGCAAAATGTTCTGATCCCCAACAAGCAAAATTCCAAGCATTTAGTTGTAAATGTTCAGAAAAACCTTATAAATTAGTTTTCTTCTGAGAGAGATTGATCTTGTCACCAAGACTTAGCGCCATTCCCTGTAAGGAACAGAATCACAATTTAAATAATCATTTCAATATTCAGTAATTCAGTAAGGAAAATATCCCCCCCCCTCCCCCAAAGTCTACATCTGCATGACTCTCGAGAAGATTTTTTAGGAAATTCGGAATGTTTTATGAGAAAACCCTGAAATAAATAAATCATAGTTAATTCTTCAGTTCAGTACTGAATACATTTTCTCCTAGTCTCTCTTATAACTACAGCTCAAAAAAACTTTGGGTAATGCCTTTTAGTCAGCTAACTTTTAGTTACAATCTTAAAATTTATTGTTTCCTAGCAACCTCTCCATTTGATGCTATAATAAGTCAAAACCCATTTGGATCATCACCTAAATAATGCAAAAGGTGGCCACCTAATCACAAGGGAATATTCTCGTTTCTCCAGAGCTTTTCAGTATGGGTGAAGATGAAAATCTTGTAACTGAAAAGACCTCTCACTGATTATGTGGTTTTTGTCAGAATGAATTTAAATGTAATTTTATAACATTCTGATTTCTTAATATTGGGGAAAATACTTTTGAGTGTATGCTATTATGGCACTGTATAAATTTGGTAAAAAATAAGATGATTAGAATTGGTATGTCACAACATTAAAATTGGCAATTCATAGGTTTTAAAAGTAATTGTAGAATTCTTCCTGAAGTGCAGTGATACATAAATTTTGAGATTCTGAATTATTGTACACATTAATTGCCAAACCCAACTATATTGTAATTGGGAATAAAGGGAAACCAAATATTTCATGATAGCTGGTTTCACTGAATTATAAATACTTTTAAAAGTTTCTCAAATATACCCAGCAGCCTCCCATTTCATTTTTTTGGACTGGTCTATTTCATCAGAACTTCTCTTAATAACATATTTATCTGTTTATTCTACAAAGATTTACAGGGCATTCCCTGTAGTCTGAAGAATTCATTCAGGATAATGTGCTACATCAATCAATATACAGTAATCAGATTAATCATCAGAGTAATGACAAATGGTAATTTAAGAGCAAATATTTCACCAATGTAAAAAGTTCCCAAATTTAAGGAGACAACTGCATAATTACCTGACTTTTTGCACGAATTCTTATGTGTCCTGTGACTGGAGCATCAGGTCCAAGATGAATTGGCTTTTCAATGCTGACATTTGCAAGTGCGTCTTCTCCAAAAATGGAGCGTGCATATAGGTTAGCAGCCATGAAGCCACAATAACCGGAAAGTGCCTAGAAAGCAATATTTGATGCAATGTTTATAAAAATGTATTTTCCCCTTGAAGCTCTTAATAACTGAGCAGGTCTGTGGCTTAATGCTTTATCTTTTTCTCATTACATTACAGTTCAAACTATCCCCAAAACAATAAACATACACTCGCCTTATTTATCCAAGAAGACATTTATGTGAACGGACAGTGAAAGCAAATTTAAAATCCATTAATTTCTTTAATGTAATATTAGTAAACTGCACTTGGCACTGGTGTTCTTTGCACCAACATAAGCTATACCATTCCAAGGATCTACACTTCAAGAAAGTTTTCAGCAGATGCATCCCAGGGATGGGTGATTAGAAAGGAAGAAGTACCAAGAACGCCCCAAATTAATTCCAGAGCTGGATATAAGAACTTACCTTTTCTGGGGTAAGGCATTTCATGTTAGTTGATTTTAAGATATGTTGCAAGTATTCATTCAGATCCACTATATTGGTATTCACTGTAACCTTCAAAAATAAATAGAAATTAAATAGAAAGACAAGCTGTCTTTCAATTGATAAATAATTGAAGACATGGCTTTTAATCTCAGATTTCTTTAAACATCATTTGGGTTTTGAAATGTTACCATCAATTATATTCTAAAAGAACCCTAATTTTCAAACACTTCAACATAGCCTACAAGGATTTGAAGCCACCCAGTATCCATTTTGAATTTGAATTTGAATTTAATTGCATTTATATGCCGCCCTTCTCCCGAAGGACTCGGGGCGGCTTACAGAAATAAAA
>JANHFM010005025.1:79424-94298 GCA_032468115.1 Grayia smithii | reverse complement strand
AAAAAGGCACCAGGTCCAATTTTCTTGGGAAGGGATGTCATCCACTGACTCATTTCACATACGCTCGTCGCCCCCAGCCTCCTTTATGCTGTCAGAGGCATTCAGGAACTTCTTTGGCCAGCAAGGCTTTCCTGAAAGCCTCTACAGCTGATAACAGAGCTCTGGATCCAGCCGGAGCTCTGTTATCAGCTTCAGATGCCTTCAGGAAAACCTTGCCAGCTGTAGAAGAAATGGGCCAGCAAGGCAGGTATTGGGGTGTGCAAGGCCTGACTGCAACTGTCCGAGGGCAGCTCCATCACCACTCCCATCCTCACCCTAGCTTAATTTTTACATGTACGCCCTGGATTGGGTGGGGTCTTAATTAGGGCTTATTTTGGGGGGTAGGGCTTATATTGGATGTACGTTGTAAAAATCAAGCTAGGACCTACTTATTATAAAATACCTACGTATTTTCAGGAAAACATGGTATGATCATAGGATACTATGACAATCATAAATGTAAGGATTGGTGAAAAGCTTTTTTTTTTTTTACACGTTTGTAAATTTGAATAGTCACCATATGAGGCAGTTGATAAATGAGGATTGTTTCTACCAGGAAAGAAATTTGTATTTGCCAGGGGAGATATCTGCAATGGGAAATGAAAAAGTGGATTATAATCTTTGAATCTAGGTAGTGGTTTAGAATCTTCTGTATTCTATTTTATAATATTACATATTTATTCTAACAATTGGGGAAGAATAAGATTCTCTGCAGAGAACACCAAACTAATATGACTATGGGAAACAGATTACAGTTTGGAATACGTTTTGTCGTAAAAGATAGTAAATACGACAAAGTAGCACATGCTGTTTCAATTCTTTACTTTGTGAAGCTTACCTTATTGATTGTAAACTGCCTAGGTTTCTGGGAAAGTATGAATAAAGTTGAAGACAAAACACCTCTGCTAGCAATATCTTGGATCATTTCAGATATTCAGATGAGGATTATCATACCTTGTTGATACCATAAGGATGTTATTTCAGCTGGACAAAGTCTTTGATTTGTGAATTTAAAATCATTTCTTTTGTTTGGTAGAAGGATTGCAAGAACCAAACTTTAATTGTGTATAGGTTTTTACACATGGATGTTTTGCATGTAACTACATTCAGGTACATGAAAACTAGAATGTATGCCACGCCTTGCATACAAATCTTAACAGGGACCAGATGATGGAGGTAACAAAGCAGTAAGAAAGCTGGTGAACCACATATCACACCAAACAGAAGCAAATTAGTCTCCAGTACAGGCAGAGCTACGGCTCATAAAGGAACAAAACAAGATCTCCAGAGTTTAGAGTACTGAAAATGGAGAGTTTAATGAGTGTGCTGTTGAAATGGACCATCAGGCACTGATGAAGCTGACAAGGTAAAGCAAGGGTCATCTCCAATTCAATCTGCATCACCTTAAGTGCTTCTGAAGACCATGGCAGCATTGTGCCAAAAACACTGCACAAGAAGCCTAATGCATAAACAATTTAACGGTAATCATCCTAGACCTCTCTAGTTCCATGGGCAATCTGTTTGATTTTCATTATTCCAAAAACATGTGAAATGTAACTTTCTCAAATGGTCAGAGGGGCCTCACTGCAAATGTCCTTAGTAGTTTAACTCAACATGGTAAGCCAATATAGACAGAGCCTCTCAAAGATCTGTGGAATCCAGGATTCTTTGTATATTTGATAACCCTTTGTTATAATGAAAGTGTAAAATGATGGCATGCAAACAGAATAAGGCAACAAAACAAGACAAATTGCACATTAAACAAAATAGCAAATACCTAAATCTGAGCTGTCCTTTGAGCTCAGGCCAAATTATTCCACTATTTCCCATACTGACGGAATAGAGATTGGCATATACAGAGTTTAAGATGGATAAACTCTAACTAAAACTAATTTTTAAGCAACATTTAATCTCTTCAAGTTATAGAATACCTATATAGGGCAAGTATTTGAACCTAGCTTTTTACTGACTCTATACTTAATTAGCATTTTCTTGGCTTGGCAACTCCTAAGACATTTCTTTGAGAAAGAGAAAAATAAAGCTTATCATTTTTCTTAATAAGGCAGAAGAATAAATTAGTTGAAAATTTTGTATTCTATAATATACAATGCAATATAAAATACAAATGAAGTAGATGTTTGATCATTTCTAGTAGATAAATATTCATTTATATACTGCAAAAGAGTCTTTTCTGGAGACACGGTGGCTTGTCAGATTTTGCTGGAGATAGGTCTGTCCTTTCTTACTCCAAAAATATGAAATGAACTCCTCCACTTCTGGGACTTAGGTCTCCCCATCTCATTTACTTTGTGTTGTCAAGGTACATTGCTTTAAACTCATTTTGAATGTTTTAATGACTTTTTAAATTTTAATGTCATTGTTAAAAAGTAAAGGTAAAAGTTTCCCATGTCCAGTTGTGTCCCACTGGTGCTCATCTCCATTTCTTAGCCAACATTTCCATGGTCATGTGGCCAGCATGACTATACACTCAACACATGGAAAACTGTTAACTTCCCGCTGAAGTGGTACCTATTTATCTACTTGCACTTTCAGGCTTTTGAACTACTAGGTTGGCAGAAGCTGAGGCAAGAATGGGGGCTTACCCTGTCACATGGTACTTGGGTCTCAAACTGCCATCCTTCCAGTCGATATGCCCAGAAAGTTAACCACTAGACCACCGCATCCCTATCAATAACCGCGGTGTTATTGATAAACTGACTAATAATTAATTATGTAGCTTTTATATTTGCTGTGTATTTTAAATTGAATACAAATCCACTATACAATGCTACTACTAATAAAAAATGAAGCCTTTGTAAATAGATCTAATGAGGCAATTATGTTGATATGGATGAGGTAGGTGGTATGAATCAGGTTATTGTGGTGTAAATTGATATATGTTTGTGTTGCTTTAAAATGAATGTTGGCAAGTTTACATTTTAGAAATGATTTAATAGCCTCAGCCTTACCTCGGAACCCATATGTTGATGAACTATAACTCCCATCAATTTAAGCAAAAATAACCAAATGGCAGGGGTGCTGAAAATCATAGTTTGAAAACATCCAGAGAGCTTTATATTCTCCAGCCCTAGGTTACAGGTGGGAAAAAAAGAGTTCTAAATTCCTCTTCCTTGTATACTATAATCATTATTCAGATGATTAACACTTATTTCCGATTATTGGGATCTCTAGTGAAGCCACTGCAACTCTATTCTTTAAAGTGTCATTGTGAAATGGCTTACCATTTACTGAAATATGCATAATATCGTTTTATCAGGTGTTATATCAAGATAGAACATTATGATGCTTAACAAAGTTTCAGATATGATCGTGCTATATGACAGCATACTAAGCATTTGGTTGCATCAACTCTGAATGCCTACAAATAACTTTGTGTGTTACTATTGTGTCCTTTCTTGCAGTAAAAATTCAACAAGCATTTAGGTGTTTATGAAAAGAGTGCAGTGAATACCTAAATACCTAGAGAAATGGAAGCATCCTCCTAGACATCCTAAAGTGTCTTTCTGCTCCATTTGGCTTCAGATTGAACTCATTTTCCATATATTTTATTAAATTAAAACATAAATTAAGTGCTCCTAAGGGCATTTATATGTTTTATATAGCAGTAAAAGCATACCATGCAACACACAAGCACATGTGTTTTTGAAATTATTTCTGCATTGAGACAGTCTTGTAGACTCATTCACCATTATGAATGGAACCGTGTGTAATACATTCAAATGGAAAAATAAGAACGATTATTTGAACATATATTTTATTTCTACGACAATAATACAATAAATGCGCATTAAGTTTTATCTGACAAATTATGCTAAGGAGTCAATCCTATGAAGATTGAAGTGGGGCTAAATATTCTTCTAAATCAATATGTAAACTTGGAAATCAACTGGAATTAATACATAAATATACATGTGCATATAAGATAAGATGTTAGATTTCAATGAATTATATACAGTATATTTATCTCAGAACATGAACCTCAAGAGAAATGTTTAATGAATCCACAGTTCACTTATCAAATTGAACTATATGCTAATTACTTTTCAATAAAATGCTACCTAGAAACTAGAAATAACCTTCTTCCCACTAATTGTATCTACTAATCACAAATTTGGTTTTCCAACTGTTATTCACTGTGTTCCAAAACACCATTCATGTGCTAAAGAATTTCCACAAGTTTAGCAAACCTCATTCCACAGGTTTAGGGAAACTTCAGGTTCTGCTGGAAAAATCATTAGGAAAAATCCAGTGGGTAATGAGAACTGAACCTGTTGAACAGGAAAAAGAAAATGTAAAACTGGAATACAGTACGAAATTGAATGGATTATCCTGCAAAAGACCCTCATTTATTTAGTTATTTATTCAGCACATATATCTTACATTTCTTCTAAGAGGAAAACTGATATACATGGCCTTAACTCATTTCTATCTTATCTTCACAAAAATTATTATAGTAGTAAATTATTTCACAGCAAGGGGACCAAAACAGGGGGAAAAAAATATTTTTCTATTCTTGGCTCTTCTACTTTCCTGGATAGGAGGGGGCCTTAACACTTTTCCTTAACAGTTTCTTTAATCAGATCGGTTGATTCTGATTGAAAGAAGAGCTAGTCCTGCAGGTTTTTGGCATTAAGCCACATAGGGCTTTTTAGGTTAAAATCTGTGCTTTATATTACCACCCAGAAGTTTGCTGTAGGCCTTCTTGTTCTCTTCCATCCCAAATATTTTACCTATTTCAGAAGATCAGAAATATAGCTTATTTCATATTGCTTTGCCAAAACTGTCTTATTTAAAGTTATGGTAACCGATTTGTTTTTTGTCATAAATTTAACATCTGATATTTGAGCACTTTTCCAAGCAGTAACTGCTCTAAATTTGATATTATGGTCCTTCTGCAAATTGAAGTATGCTAATGTAAAAGTCTTAAATCTACAAACCCAGGATTGGTTTAGGTGACTATTTCTTTACATGTGCTTTGATCACACCAGTCCTTACCTATGCATTTAGCTAAAGATGACTTCTTGCTTAGGACCACCAGGTAGTCCAGACAACCACTGGAAATAAAACACAGATACACACGGACGGACCGGGGGGGGGCGGAGAGAGAGACAAAGGTGAATTTTAAATACAGTGGATTTTCATTATCTAGTGTAGGATTAATGTGGGGAAGGAGAAGTATCTAACCCATTGTAACCTTGTTTCTTAACAATGATCTCAATTTGTAAACATCTTTCAAACTGCTTTTAGAGCAAAAAAAAATAGGGAGGGGGCGAGGTGGAGGGGTGTCTGAAAACAGAGAAAACTTCTGCAGCCCGAGGCTGGAATCCTGCTTTCAAGAGACAGCATTAAAGGGAAACCTCAACCAAATCTTAATCTCTCCGGTGACAAGGTATAAAAGTCATTTCTTCCCTTTTTGATGTGGAGCCTTGGAATAAGTTTAATGATGGAAATTGTACTTGTGAATCACATGTTACCATCCCCACCGCCTCTTTCTCCTCTCCTGCTGAGTCTTGTCAATGCAAAGGAAGGTAGAGTCTATACTATATGTCACTCGTCGACTATTGACAGTGGAAAGAGATGATTAAAAGCCTCTGGGGTTTGCTATGTTGCTGATCTCACAGAGTGCTCATAAACTTATACATCTTTGGAAAACTATCATGTGTTTTTAACTTCCTGAAGAATTCTTGTAAAATATAACTTAACCACATTAGCCTTTGTCCTGTGCTTTTATTCCGCTAATGGACAAATTGGGAGGAGGTTGAGAACAAATGTGCTATTAATTACCCAGATGGCTTTTTAATAGAACCATGGATTATTGCTCAGCCACGAAACATTGTCCAGAAATTTCTTAATAATGCCGGTGAGTGCTGCATTCCTTCCAAGAGAATAAAGCTGCCATTGACCAGGAGGCTAAGCTATGTCAGGTTAGTTTAAGAGATAGCAGACAAAGACTGAGTATTGTGTAGGTGGAATGACAAGCCATATCCTAGCTGTCCAGCTTCTTCAGCAATGACAGATTTTCTAATTTGCTACAGATTCTCAGAAAAGTGGGTGGTCAGTTTAGGGGAAAATCAACAGTGCTGCTATTGATAGTGGGTGGGAGAGACATAATTCTGAATTAACCTGAATTGATTTAATGCAACACAGAGTCTTAGTATCAAGATAAAATTAGTATTAGTGTATTAAATGGTAGGTCAGAATGTTAAGTTTTACTGCTGAAAGATCTACATGCACTAAGTCAGAGCATAATGCAAACAGGTAATTCACATTAAGTTAATTATGGATGCATCTTTATTCCAAACAAAAACTAAAAATGCCTCTTTTCAAAGGAAAAAATACACATGAAAAGAAATGTTTATAACTATTACAAACTGCAGCTTAGCTGGCTGTTCATGTTTTATTTTGGGTTTATTGTTTTGTAGGTAAAGATAATTTATAGTTCCTTGTTTTGTTTTGTTTTTCATTTTCTTGAGTATTTCTGCCAGACAGGGGAAATTTCATTTGAAATTTTATTCCAGATCATTTGTTGACTATAAAATCCTCCAAATTCCATCTTAGCTAGGAGGGGCATTATAGTCTAGGGCAGGGGTGGGGTCTACTTACCTGTCCTACAGGTTCTGACGATGCACGTGCTGCATGACTGGCGCACGCACCAAATGGGCACTCTGCGCATGCGCAATAGCTTTTTTTGCGGAAAAACCTCAGAAAAGCATTCTGCGCATGCACGGAGTGCATGGAACACAAAGAACGGTAAGTATGGGCGCGCAGGTGGGCCCAGCTCCCAGTCACGGAGAACCGGTTCGGTGACATCACAGTGTCACCGCTACCAGATTGCGCAAACCGGCCCGAACTGGGAGCAACACACCACTGGTCTAGGGATAGCAACACATGGAAACAGCACCAGAATGAGGATATACAAATGTAGCCAGCTATTTCACTCTTGTTTTTCTGCAAAGTCACAATCACTACAAATTTTCCATATTTATGTTTCTCTTCCCTATGACCATTTGTGTAATTTTCTGTGTTTTCTAGATAGTGTTTTACACACCTATTTTCATTAATAGATTAAGACAGCCATCTTATTACAATTGACTTGGGAATAAGCCACAAGTGGAAATTACTTCTAAGCAAGTATTTGTGAGATCTCAATGGACCATGTCCACTCTTAGCCTTCTTGTTCCTTTCCCTACCCTGTAAACCTAGTCCTTGAGAACTCAAATCTCCTCGGTTATTCAGGAAATTTGAGTACAAAGACATAGATGTCAATGGCAGAAACATTTTAAACACAGAAAATGCTGCAGTTGCAGAGAAGACTTGAGAAATTTGCCAGCATGAAAAACCCACAATAAATTATTAAATTGACAAGATACTGCAATAACAATAGATCATGGAGGCTACAGTGTATGATATCTTTTCAGAAGCCAGTACTACAAAAATTTGCCAATTTATTTTCACTTTAAAAGTTCAAAGAAGCAGTAATAATGGATGAATGGGAAAACATAGGCTGTAGGGCCACCATCTTTTTTTAATTATTATTTTTCAGAAAGAGACAGAGAGGGTTTTCTTACCTGATACACATACTGTGTGAAGGCAGCAAGGTACAAAGGGACTGAGCCTGGGGCTGCACAAATTTTTTTTTTATTTTTTTATTTTTTAGACAAACAAAACATAAAAACTGCATCATTCCCCACAATTACATACAGTGTGTCAGTCAGTACAGATCTCTTGTGCTTGTAATAATATTTAACCAATTGGTCTAGAATGCAGCCGCACAAGCCATTGTGGGTGTTCCTAGGTACACCCACGTTTCACCAATTCTCCATGAGCTGCACTGGCTTCCTATCAGTGTCCGGGTGCAATTCAAGGTGTTGTTTATTACCTGTAAAGCCCCACATGGCTCAGGACCAGGCTATCTCCAAAATTGTCTCCTACCCTGCATCTCCCTGAAACCAGTAAGATCCCACAGGGTCAGTCTCCTCCGGGTTCTGTCAGCTAAACAATATCGGCTGGCGGGCCCGTGGGAAAGGGCCTTCTCTGTGGCTGCTCCAGCTCTCTGGAACCAACTAGCTCCCCAGGTCTGGACTGCCTCCACCCTACTGGCCTTCCATAAAGCAGTTAAAACTTGGATTTTCCGGCAGGCATGGGGCCGCTAATCTCGCTGTTATGATCCAGCGAGATCTAGCCCCAGACGAGATATGAGTGTTCTTTTTATTTTTATTGTTTTGGAACTCATTTTTAAATTTTTACATTGTATTGTGTTACTGTGTTTTATTGTGAGCCACCCGGAGTCCTTTGGGAGTTGGGCGGCATATAAATCAAATCAAATCAAATCAATAAATAAATAAATAAATAAATAAATAAATAAATAATCAGCTGTCTTCGCAACTACAGATTGACTGGTCTGTAATTCTCTGTAATTTCCCTTTTGTTCTTTTTAAAGATAGAGACATTTTCTCTCCTATATTCTTCCAGTATTTCCTCAGTTCTCTAAGCTTTCTAAGTGTACTACAGAAGGATTCAATCAAACTGTTTCAATAGCCTAAGGTGCAATTAATTTGCTTCTGGAGGCTTAAATTTATTTAAGATAATGGGGTTTTCTAGGATCATACTTCTATCAGTCTTAAGATTCAATCTGCACTTCACAATCTTTTTTGCTGTTGTTGGAGAAGACAGAATCAAAATAGGATTCTATCTTTTCTTTGATACTTAGTAGCATTTGTTAACTGTCTTGGCTGAGAAAGGAGTTTATATATTTATATATTTTAGGACCACTTTCCAGAGCATGATACCATAATCTTTTGAGACTGAAGGTTGCCAATGGTTGAGCAATCACTATACATGTTTTTTTTCTGTTCCTTTTATTGTATCTATCATACTATATCATATACAATATGTATCAAAAGGTCATTTTTTTAATGCTTTGTATTCTTCGATAACTTTTTTTCTGACTTTTTGCTTTCCTGAAATTAACTTTATTGTTTCAGCATGCCTATCTAACCTTTCCCTTTGTTGTCTGGCATTTTTCCACCATTTTCAATATTGATCCCTTTTTCGTCCTTTTGATAGTAGCCAAATTGGCTTCTTTGTGGTACTCCATTTTGATTCTTGGAAATGTCTGGGATTATACTTTATATATCTCATTCTTTAAGAACACCCACTCACCTTGGGCAACTTTTCACATTAACTTCTTCCTTGAGATTTCATTATCATATATTTTGAGAAGTCTGTGCAATGAACTACACTTACTTCTAATTTCCCTTTAAAAATGTCAGCATAATATAGTTACTTTCCTCCAATATATCTGCTACTTTTTAAGGAGAAGCTGAGATAACACTAGGCTGGTGAATATTTTTTTCCCTCCATATTTGCTTGGTTAATATTGGAAGTTTACAAAATGATTATTCCAGCTGGAATCACACAGCTTGAAAAACATACCAACATAAAAACTATACATAGTATTTCCAGACAGATAGCAAACAATTTAACATAATTTAACTAACAGAACTCGCAACTGTACAAGAAAAATGGAAACACTAATAAAAACTCAATTAAGCTGAGTTTAATTAACTTAATTTTTATGAATTTTCAGGAAAGAAAAAGGAATCTTGAAGTAGTACTGTATCACAGTAAAATTCAGGAATAATGATCATGAAGAATTTCTGTCAGAATTTGGGGGAGTGTATGGATGATAGTACTATACTTGGACTAGTCAACCTTTTTTGAGATGTGGACCATAATCCAATCTTCAGATAAATAGATTGTAGGAGGTTCCAACTATCATGTGGTCAGAGAAGGTGTAGGTTGAATAGTGGCAACCTACAGGAGGGTGAGGTCATTTTGGGGTAATTTAAAGAGAAAAATAGGAATAATTTCACCCTCTAATGATCTTGTCCCATATCTACACTTATTTTACGGCTTTTTTGACCAAAATTTGCATTGCTGATCAGCATATGGTAACGAAGATATGCTGAACAAACTCAATGCACACGGCTATCCTGGGTTGGAAAAATGGTGAAAATAATATATTTTCAAGGAGATTAAATAATATAATTAATTTGAATGTCTAGATTGGTTCTGCCTTCTATAGGTAATACAGGAGTAACAAAAATTGTTGCATGCACTGATAGAATACATTTCATATATGCATTTCTTGTGACTAGTCTGCATGGCAGACTCCATACCCCATAAGTGAAATGTGATACCTACACCTACACTCAAGGTACCTCAACTTGGCCCTTTAAAAAAACAAAAGGAAAGCTTGGGAAAAAATTATGGATTGAAGTGGGCAATGTGGGGTTTTCCATTTCTCTAGTAGCTTCTGAATTAACACTTGAAATATCCCCCAAAGTTGGAGAAGTAACTGAAGCAAAGAAATATTCATTCCAAAAAGATAGCTGTTTCTTTATGCTAGAATTATTTACGTTTTTTGCATCATGCTAAAGTCTCATGATCTCTCTTTGTGTGGACAAGTCAAGAAATTGGATGTTTGCTCTCAGCCTCTCAATTATTTCCTAATGCTATACATTTTCATTAGAATCTTCTTGTGCTCTATAATGTTTCATGCACTCTTTCTAATTTCTTTCAAGAGACTCTGGCAGGGGGAACTGCATTTATAGCATACCACTGCCATCTTGTGGACTATCTGGAGCATTATATATGTTTATATATTTTTGGAGTTTTTTCATCAATTTATCAGCTGTCATTTGTCCATCTAGCAATTTATAATTTTTGTTCTTCAACACCAAATATTTACATTTGTATTTTACAATTTCACCTTAAATGGAAGGGAAGAAGATGTAATCTATTTTAAAATAAAGTTTGATTTTGTTTATCTCCTGTGCTTTATCATCAACAAGGTTTGGAGGTGAAAAGCCTGAATCTTCTACTCATATGTCTCTACAAGAAATGGCATTATTGAATATTTTCTCCCTTTTTTAACATTATGATTTCTTAATTGCCTGAAAAGCAACCCAAGGAATGAAGCCTCTTGTCTCAAGTACACCTGAGATAGGGAATGAACTTCAGGTGATATGCCTCCTATATGGTAGTAGCTTATGGTAGTAGTTACCAAACCACTACCTCAAAACAGAAGGCAGGTCCAGGATATATAAAGGAGTTTGTATTATTCCATTCTTTTGTGCACTGAAAAATGTTACAAACCTATCTTACTGAATTGGATAAGACGGGAAAAGTATGAGTCAATGTGCAGCAGAATTTTCAAAGGCTTTTAATGTGGCAGGTAACTGAAGCAACTACCAGGCCCACCCACACTAATGCAGTGGTGAATATCAGTTGTTATGCTTGATGTATGGGCACATTTTGGGAAGCTGCCTCTCATTGCTTTGACTGTTCCCTGAAGCTATATGCTAAATAAAAGCAGGCATACTATTTAGCTTGCAATTAAACATTTTCCTTAAGCGGTTGGCAGCACAGCAACTGATAATTACCACAAACAACATTTTGAAAAAGTCGTATTATGCTTGTTTATGTAGGATCACTCTTGGCATAATAACAAGCTATCATTGCTGTAAATGTACATATGATTTGAGTACACCTTAATGTATTCACTAGGCTCAATTAATCGCATGAGAAAATTAAAATGAGTTACTTTAATCTTCCTAAATTATCAAAGGAGTTTAAAACTTCAGGGTACATTTACCAAGTCTCTATGCCTTGCTTTAGACACATCTTTTTTATATATAATTAGTTAAACTGCCTGAAGTCACAGGCAAACTCCATCTTTTAACTTTTTTTTAATGCCTAGTTTTTATGGAGCAAAATCTTCCTCTCTCCCCTCCCCTCCAAAAACTACTGCTTGTAGTATTCTTACAACAGCTCTTTTCATTGGTGGATATTTAGCTGTTAAATAAATGTTCCCTTTTAGCTAGGAAGTTGTCAGGAATATTGGGACATCTTACTATGGATTTTGTTTATTTTCTTGAAAAAGAAAGGAAAAAAAATTAAGGTTAGCATTTTCATTCAACAGATCTCTGTCAGTGTTACTGCAGTCTTGAAGAGTGGCAGAATTAGTGTTATGCAAACAAAAATGTCAAAATACTATATTATTATAAGGTTGTGAGGTTTTTTTCACAAAAAAGAACTTGTTTGACAAAGTTCAACAAGAGCTTTGTTAATTATTCAATAGCAGTATTGTGCTACATAGGCCAATGGTTATATTCATTACAAGACAGATCCAGATGTTCTGTAAACTATTTTCTTATGTTTCTATATAGCAATTGTCGCAAAATTGTAGTGCAAAGTAAATATTCCTTGCAAAAGAATAAAAGTACCAGTATTCTTTGCATCTTCATTCATCTTTGGCACTAGCTCAGTGTTTTTCAAACTTGCCAACTTTAACATGTAAGGACCTCAACCCCCAGCAAGTTGGCTGGAGAGTTCTGGGAATTAAAGTCCACACATCTTAAAGTTGCCAAGTTTGAAAAACATTGATCTAATTGTAATCCAATTTAAATGGCAACTTTCCTTTCAGAATTGTTTGCAACCACAAGCTTTGATGAGTGGACATTTGAGTTTGAAGTATGACTACAGTACAATCCCTAGCTTCTGTGCTGATATTTTCATGAGCATGATGATAAAATTGCATTGGAGTCAAGCAAACTCTTTTTCCATGGGTTTTGGTGGGGAAAATACAGGTAGTCCTTGTTTTACAACCGTTCAGTTATGTCAATGATGAAAAACTAAATTTATAGACAATCCTTGTATTTACAACCTTTGTAGGTCTGTAAAGCAAAGGAAACCTGAACTAAGACGATAAGTACAGTCATAGTTTCACTTAGTGACAACTTTACTTAAAGACTGAGTTGCTAGTCCCAATTGTGATTGCTAAACAAGGACTACCTGTAGTTTAAGTTTTCAATTTTCATATTAATATCAGTGCAGATTAAAGAAAGATCTGAGGATTCCTGACTGATTAGCAAACCTCTACAAACTCATGGATATCAGAATTCAAGCATGCTTCTCAAATTCTTTTGTCGCGAATAAAGCAAGTGCAGTCATCAGCAGAGCTCAAGCAGAATAACAATAGTTTGAAAGTAAAGCTATATTAAAAAGCATAAATTGGTTCCTGCTAAAAAGGGCAGCCCACTTCCTCTCTCAGTTTATTTCGTATTCTTATAGCATGTGTTTGCCTGCCCTATCAGTAATAGTCAGGCAACAGAGAAACAAAAAATACATACATTGCGAGATCATAATAACTCATTATGAATGAAGAGAGATAATGTAAATGTTTTTCAGGGACTGTTCATATTATTTTGGTCTCTAAAAATTGGACTTCCTGTTCTTAGACCTATACGGGTCCAATGGAGACATACTATTATATCTCTAACCAAAAGTACTCCATGGGTTACATTTAGCAGCAAAACTATTGCATTAATCTAGATCAGTGTTTCTCAACCTTGGCCGCTGGAAGATGTGTGGACTTCAACTCCCAGAATTCCCCAGCCAACTTGCTGGGGGTTGAGGTCACATGTTAAAGTTGGCAAGTTTGAAAAACACAGAGCTAGTGCCGGAGATGAATGAAGATGCAAAGAATACCGGTGTACTTTTATTCTTTTGCAAGAAATATTTACACTTTGCACTACAATTTCCCGACAATTGCTATATAGAAACTTAAGAAAATAATTTACAGAACATCTGGATCTGTCTTGTAATGAATATAACCATTGACCTATCTAGCACAATATAGCCATTGGATAATTAACAAAGCTCTGCTGGCTGGGGAATTCTTGGAGTTGAAGTCCACACATCTTCCAGCGGCCAAGGTTGAGAAACACTGATCTAGATAGATTTGTTATTTTTGTATCTCATGGTAAAAGTGTATTTTGGAAGGTTTTTCATCTGTTGGCTCAAAAAGAAAACAAGACATATTTAGAAACAGTTAAGATGTTAGCTAGATCCCTTTGCAAATAGAAGGGCTTCTTCCATTCATGGAAAAGCTTAAGATGTAAAGGAGATTGACACTGGAGGAAACAAACTTAATTAGTTTTCCCTTACTCATCTGTATGTATTTGGAGGACAGTTCCATCTCATGCCTGATTGCTCTCAGGAATGGGAAGCCAATCAGAGCACTATATGAGACTGAACCGATGAGACTGCTGTCAATTCCAAGCAGCCCCTTTAGTGGTGGGTTGCTCCCAGTTCTGTCTGGTTCTTTAGAACTGGTAGTAAAATCGGCGGGAGGCTCCACCCACTGGCTAGAACATCATAATTAATGATCTGTGCAGAAACGCGCACATGCTCCCGTTGCAAACTGGTAGTAAAAGTAAGGAGAACCCACCCCTGAGCCCCTTGGTTTACTAAACCGCTGTGAAATTTGATGTTTGTAGTGATAGTAATGAAATTGCAGTGGAATTACTTTGAATGGGTCTATTCTTGGTTTCTTTCAAGAAAAAGGATACCTGCACTGCTCAGGAGAAAGCCTAGAGGTTGGATAAGACAGAGATGGAAGATTTCTTCAAAGAAAGGATCTACTGGATGGGGAAGGCTGAGGTGGACAGAAAAGCAGAGGCAGAAACTAACACAAATCAGTTAAAGCAAGAAACAAATTCTTCTAGGTTAAAAAAATGCTTAAAAAATTAAAGGACAAAAAGAACAGTGTTAAAAGCACAGCTGAAGATCTGTATCTAAGAACATGTTCTTGCTTCAACAGTGATAATTTTCAATTTGTTTTAAATTATAAGGTTAGTAAGGTGAACTTTAGCTTTATACCCTACTATTTATCTAGGGCAGTGTTTCTCAACCTTGGCCACTGGAAGATGTGTGGACTTCAACTCCCAGAATTCCCCAGCCAGCTCT
>JANHFM010005025.1:19839-30694 GCA_032468115.1 Grayia smithii | reverse complement strand
ACCCTGAGCCGGGAGCCTCCAGATGGACCCCCCTTTTAGGCGTGGGGGGGTGAGGAGGAGTGGGGCTGAGGAAGACTTTTGAGGACCAAAGAACGGGACTGGCAGCTGTTTCTGGGGCAGGTAATCCCCGCTGTACGACCATAATTAAGCCCGACATTGCTAAGTGAGACATTGGTTGAGTGAATTTTGCTCCACTGGATGGCTTGCTACGGTTGTTAAGCAAATCGCTGCTGTTCTTAAGTTAGCAACAGGCTTGTAAAGCGAATCTGATTTCCCTCTTTGACTTTGCCTATCGGAAGGTCGCAAAAGGGGATCACGTGACCCAGGGACGCCGCTACCATCATAAATGGGAGTCACTTTGCTAAACGTCTTAATTTGGATTGCGTGATTGATCTGGGGATGCTGCGACGGTCGTATGTGTGAAAAACATTTCCCTAAGTCCCTTTTGTCAGTGCCGTTGTAACTTTGAATGGTCACTAAATGAATGGTTGTACGTCAAGGCCTATCTGTGGTTCCTTTATTGGTGTTCGCCTGCGAACAGAATCTGGCCTGACTAAAGCAATGATCTGCAATAGTCCTTGACTTACAACTGTTCGTTTAATGACCTAAGTTACAACGGCACTGAAAAAAAGTGATTTAGGACCGTTTTTCACACTTATGACCATTGCAGCATCCCAGTAGTCAAGTATTCAAAATTCAGACGCTTGGCAATTGGTTCATATTTATGACGGTCGCAGTGTCTTGGGGACAGGCGTTCCCCTTTGGTGACCTTCTGCCAAGCAAAATCAACAGGGAAGCCAGATTCACTTAACAAGCGAGTTACTAACTTAACCACTGCAAAGGTTCACTTAACAACTGTGGCAAGAAAGGTCGTAAATTTGGCGCAAAACTCACTTAACAAATGTCTCACTTAGCAACATAAATGTTGGGTTCAATTGCGGTCGTAAACAGAGGACTGCCTGTACCTGCAATAAACAGGTGGTCCTCGACTTGCAACCATTCATTTAGTAACCAAAGTTAAAAGCAGCACTGAAAAAAGTGATTAGTGACCATTTTGTCACACTTAAGACTGTTGCGGCATTCTCATGGTCACATGATCAACATTCAACCGCTTGGCTACTGGCCTGTATTCATCACAATTGCAGTGATGAATACACTGTCAGGTGATCACCTTTTGCGACATTTCCTCCAGACAAAATCAATAAGCCAGATTCACTTAACAACCGTGTTACTAACTTAACAACTGAAGTGATTCACTTAAGAACTGTCGCAAGAAAGGTTGAAAAATGTAGCAAAACGAACACATGTCTTGCTTAGCCACGGAAATGTTGGGCTCAATTGTGGCCGTAAATCGAGGACTACCTGTCTAGATAGATCCTGTGAATTGCTAGGGAGGATCTGACCTTGCTCTCTGCCTGCCTGTCAGAGCCCCTCCCTCCTGCAACTCCTTCCACCACAGGGAGGGGAGAAAGAAGGGCCCTCCCTCCTCACCAAAATGAGCCTTGATCAGGACCCTCGATTCTTCCCACAGGTTCCAGTCCTCCAATTGCAGCCTCTAGAGAGTCGGCAGACCCCAATCCAAGTCTCTGTATCTTCAGCGGAGCCCAGGGAGAAGATGGAGTCAAGAGGCCCGACAGGAACCAGCCCTTGTCGTCATCAGTCGGAGCGTTGGGAAGAGTTCGGCCAAAGGACCAGGCAGAAGTTCCTAAAAGAAGACAACCTCTCTTGGGAGATTCACCAGCAGAAGTTCAGAGGATTCTGCTACCGGGAGTCGGAGGGACCCCGAAGAGTTTGCAGCCACCTCCATCGCCTTTGCCACCAGTGGTTAAAACCAGACAGGAACACCAAGGCTCAGATGCTGGACCTTGTGCTCCTGGAGCAGTTCCTGGCCGTCCTTCCCCTGGCGATTGCCAGCTGGGTGAGGGAATGTGGAGTGGAAACCAGCTCCCAGGCGGTGGCCTTGGCCGAAGGCCTTCTGCTTAGCCAGACAGACGCCAAAGAAAAGGAGGTGAGGAACCCGATTCTTGACTTGATTCCAAATGGAGCCCTACCAGGGTTTTTTGAACTTTTAACAGATTAATAGAGTTGGAAGGGACCTTGTAGGTCATCTAGTCCAACCCCCCCACCCAAACAGGAGACCCTACACCATTTCTGACAGATAGCAGTCCAGACTCTTTTTGAAAGCTTCCAATGATGAAGCTGTGACATTTCTGAAGGCAACTTCTGTTTCATGGGTTGATTGCTCTCGCTGTCAGAAAATGACTCCTTATTTCCAGGTTGAATCTCTCCTTGTTCAGTTTCCATCCATTATTCCTTGCCTGGCTTTCGGGTGCCTTGGAAACTAGCTCGACCCCCTCCTCTCTGTGGCAGCCCCTCAGATATTGGAAGGCTGCTATCATGTCTCCGCTGGTCCTTCTCTTCACTAGACTAGCCACACCCAACTTCTAATAGAAGATGTCGCTATACCTCTTTGACCTATTTTTTTTAAGAATAGGTAAAAATAGAAAATTTGCTCTATTCCCATATTGAATAGTTAGTATACTTGATTGTCATTGCACCTCGTATAATGAAATTAATTGCCATCTGCAGTGTATGTTATAACTATAAAAATACAACACAAACACGCATCCTTCACATTCTATAAAATTGCATTGAAAACCTGATATTGCATTAATATTGCACTATAAAATAGAATTCAATATAGTTACTGCTCTGGGATAGAAGCTGTTTTTCAGCCTATTTGTCCTTGTTTTTATTGTCTTGTAATGTCTGCGAGATGGTAATAGTTGGAAAAAAAAAGGGTGCCCAGGATGAGATGGATCTTTAAGAAAGTTTTGGAAGTTTTGGAAGTTTCAGGCAGTGGAAGCTATAAAGCTCTTCCAAGGAGGGGAACCAGTGATCCTTTGGGCAATGACATTAACCCTCTGGAGTGCTGTCCTATCTGCCACTGTGCAATTGGCAAACCAGAGACAGGTGCAGTAAGTTAAAATATTCTCTATAGTGCAGCGGTAGAAGGTCAACAGTAGTTTCTCATTCAGTTGTTGTTTCCTGAGAAGTCTCAGGAAATATAATCTCTGCTGGGCTGTTTTGACTAGTGCTGCAATGTGAGCGCCCCAGGTCAGGTCCTCTTTTATGATAACACCCAGAAACTTAAAATAAGGCTATGGTCAAAAGCAGTGATTCCTTTCTTAGATTCCAAGATTCTGATTCTCCTTTTTTTAAAGGGAGATATTATTATTGTCATCCTTCAGTCTCAAAAGACTGGTATCGTGCTCTGGAAAGAGGTCCTAAAACAGCATCTAGTGCAGTGATGGCGAACCTTTGCCGTGCCCGCGTGCCGGCCTGCGTGCCAGAAGTGGCATGCGAAACCATCCCGCAAGGAATGTGCGGCCCTGCTGGCCTCCGCACACGCGGGAGCGGCGAGACCCGGAAGAGCGGCATTCTGTTGCACATGCGTGGGCCGGCACCTGAACTTCTGGGTTTCGGTATGGACGCGCACCTGACGAACAGCTGGCCATTGTGCATGCATGCAACGGGGACCCAGAAGTTCAGGTGCCGGCCTGTGCATATGCGATGGAATGCCACTCTTCCAGGTGTCACCGCTCCCGCGTGCGCGACGGCCAGCTGACCAGCACGCATGTGGGCACAGGAGCGCGGCAGAGGAGCCAGCGAGGCCGCGCATTTGTCACAGGATGGTTTTATGTGCCACTTCTGGCACATGTGCCATAGGTTCGCCAGCACTGACCTAGTGTGAGTAAAAAGGCCGATTTATTTATTTATTTATTTATTTCAATTTTTATGCCGCCCATCTCCCGAAAGACTCTGGGCAGCTCACAAGGATTAAAAGACAAAAAGACAATCACCCAGAATTAATTAAAACTAAAACAAAACTTAAAAATGGATAAAAATAAAAGAAGAAATAGAAGAAATAAAAGAAACCCAAAATCACATCAGCCAAGCTGTTCGAATAGCCATGTTTTCAGTTCCCGGCGGAAGGAGCGGAGATTAGGGGCGGTCCAGAGGTTGGTGGGTAGCCCATTCCAGAGGGTCGGTGCGCCCACAGAGAACGCCCTCGCCCCGGATGCCACCAACCGACATTGTCTGGCCGATGGCATCCTGAGGAGGGCAGCCCTATGTGAGCGCACGGGGCATTGGGATGAAGGCAGAAGGTGGTCCTGCAAGTACCCTGAGCCGATGCCATGTAGGGATTTGTAGGTAAGTACCAGCACCTTGAAGTTATACATTTGATATTAATTGTATTAGCTCTTTGCCACAAGTATAATTATTCTGAGTGTCTTGAACGCTGCATTGCTGTCTAGAGATTTTTTATCTCAATGTTCTGTAATCACCGGATACTGTGGAAAAAGGAATGGGCGTCTCTTATTGATTCCTGTTTGCAAGATATTTTGTATTTTTTCTTTCTTCATAAGAGACTATTCTATGCTAAAATGTTCCAGCTTTCAGAGTCTCTCACCTTGCAAATCTACATCTGGAGCTTCATAGAAAGTGGTCACTGTGGGAGGAGATTTCAGATGTTTTTTATTTAAATAAAACATTATTTTAGTTTTCTTGTGCTTTACACTATAATATAATTTGCTGTTTTCCTTCCTAGTAAATGAAATGCATCCTCTATTTACTTGACTTGTGAAAATCCTTTGGCTGCTGTGTGTTCTTTACACTCATTCTCTCCATCTCCCCCCCCCCAATTCCCCATAAGGAAAACAGTATTCAGAATTCAGCACCTCCAAACTAATCTATGAAAGAAATCATGGAAATGGAGTATCACAATAATACTTAAACCAAAAGTCTTGTCAGATTCAACCAAATGATGCTTTGGGATATAATAAATTTAACTCATTTTACAATACATCTATTTACTGTATTTATTTATCCTGTATTTTTCTCTGGGAATGCAAGATGGTCCAGAAGGAGTAGAAGTTCTCCATTCTATCCCCATACCTATTATTATGAAATGTTGATGGAACCAAAGCCATAGGATAACTGAATCGGCTTCATATTCATCAAAGACTTGTATTTTTTCATTCCATCCAGCATTTTTATCACAATTCTCATTTCTTTGTTTACATAATATATAGGCTGCTGGATTCCCAACAACTCTGGTGGCTTACAATTAAAAATGTTTTTTTTAAAAGATAGAAATCTCTTGAGTAGCCCAAAGATTACATAGAATCGAGGGAGGTGGGGGATCCCATTTAACAGGTCTCATCCTTCACCTTTCTTGAAAGCCTGGAACTATGCTGTGATTATAATATCTAGGCATAAATTGAAGAAAGCATTTAATAGCTTCCTGAATGTCGGGGGGAGGGGACATCTGGATCTCTAGGGGTCCCACTCCAGAGGAAAGGTGGTGCAACAAATAAAGTGACACATTACAAAATTAGAAGTTGTTGGGCTGTCCTGTGTTACAGGAGGACACTATGCACTATTCCTCTGCACTATGAACAAATTGTCTCTTCTTAAAAAGTATCATCTATGCACTATTAATTAGTAAGTTCTTCCAGAAATTTTTGTTAAAGAAACATCTGTTGTTGTCTTTATAGGACATGGGCCAATAATAAAAGAAGCAAGAGCTAAAATTCAAGAATATATTTTACATAGAAATGCACGTGAGCAGCAAATCCTACACATCCTGGGTGAGAATGCTGGGAAATCTCTCACAGCAGAGGAACTTGTGAAAATCGTTTACAAGGTACAGATAGCATCTGGTTTGGGTTAGAAATAGATTTCAGTTATGCAGAAAGCAATACAATATAAAAACAATTAATGATTCATAGCAAGAACAGCATTTATCTAAAGAACACCATGGCTGTGTACTTGCTTTCAGAAACCATAATATATATTGCACCAGGTTGTATGCTGGAAAGTACATAGTATTAATACAAAAATATTAAAATTATGTTTTTTTCAGACTTTAAACAGCTCTTCCAAAATCAGACACATTTTTTTGTAAAATTTGCTAATGAGCTTTTCTCAAAAACATCAGTTTCCTTTCTTTTTTAATAACTTCAACTAAAGTGGAACAATAACAAAAACACTATGTCCTGAATGCCTCAGATTGCTTCCAGTTTGAAGAAATTATCCCAAACATTATCAAATTAATCAATTTCACTGTGGTCTAGGAGGAAGTTTACCATGGCCATGGGGGGAGGGAAACACGGGGGTGGGTCATGGAATGTTCCTAAGTTCTGTGGAATGTTCTGTCCCTGAATCAATGAGTTCCCTATATCCCTATTACCTTTTTTGCAAAGAATCACTCAAAATAAAGAGAAGCGCCTTCTCTGTAGCAACATTTGCCTTCTGGAATGAAGTTCCCCTGACGATATATGAATGCTCCCCGTTTTTCTGATGTTCCAAAGAGCCTTGAAGACCTGACTTGTTGTCCAGAACTTGGAACGTGTGTTATAGCCCCCTTTTCTTTTTTCTTCGTTTCTATCTGGGTGCATTATCTCTATCAACTTTGTTCCTTTTTTATTTGTGTTGTTTTCTTGGTTTCATAGTTTAATTGTAAGATTGTATTAGAATAATTACCACTCAGAAATGTGTGAAACAAATTTTATGAATTTTCCTCTGCACTTTGAAGTTGAGGATAAATGTCTAATAAAAATTTGTGATGACCTGGAAAAAGTAAAGTTATTTAGAGAAAATGTGTAAGAGTCATGATAAGGCTAAACAATTCCCCCTTCCCCCATTAAAATAGGAACGGATGGGACAATTTCTACCATTTGCCTCAAAACACTGAAAAGTGTTTTAATCCATACCAAATTTGAGTAGTTCTCGTTGTTGTTTTACTTTTTAAAAAATGAAGTTCCATTAATTTGCATTGTTTGAATGTTTTATTCCAGGACACGCCTGTCCATTTGCATAAAGCTGCAGAAATTAATCTCCAACATCATTTGGAGAAGCTAAAAAAAGAAGGGAAAGTTGGTAAGTAACTTCACTGTCTATATATAACAATTACATTGTTGGATACTGAATGATAAAAGGAAGATAAAATTACAAGGCCTCACACTTATGATCATCACAGCTTCCCCATAGTCACATGATCAGGATTTGGGCTGTCCAATCAGTGAGCATTTACAAACCTCACAGTATCCCACAATCAGATGACCATCATTTATTTTTGCTTGTTTATTTAATTTGCACACTTCATAGCCCGCAACCAACAAGCAGAATCAATGGAGGAGCCAGCTAGTCATATTCACATGATGTCTCACTTAACAACTGTGTCACTTAGCAATGGAATTTGTCAGTCTCAGTTGTGCTTGTTAATGTTGTTAACCTATACCCTTTATACGTTTTTATTTGGTGAAAAAAATAATGTGTTAAAAATATTATAAAGGTGATTAAAAGAATGAGTAAAACTATCTGACAAAATGCTTCTCAGCATACCATCATCAGAAAATATGAAAATTAAATTACATGGATTTCATGATTTTTAATGTATCTTTTAAAAATGTAGTTAATATTTATAAGCATTTAGGTGTTTTAAAATAAATATTTTAGATATTACCGCTTAGGGCATTAAAGAAGTGTTACTGATTAGGTTACTTATATGATCCTTCTTTCTGTTACAGAATATGAAAATTCTAACCTAAAGTGGAAAAGTGTTTTATAAATATAGCATATACACAAGTTTGACAGGCGTGCTCTTCTATTTTCTGAATTAAAAGCAATACCATTTTTAATGTCAAAATTGCATATAAATCACATACAGAAATGGATCTGTAATTTGTTATTAATTTGATTAAATAACTTGTCAGAGAGCAATTGGAAGAATCATTCAGGGTGGAACAAGTGGATTATTTATTTCAAAGCAAAATATTCAAAATTTCCTTTGGATACTTGAATACTTTTGTAAAGAACTTTGGTTCAAGGAATGTTATTATTAATTAAATTTATATGCTGCCTGGTTATCAGCAATATGAAACATTGTAATTTCATTGCCATTACATTATTTGTATAATAAATATAATAACTAAATAAGTTTGTTCATATGTAGTTGTCTAACTTTATTATGTATTGTCATCTGTATACTTTTTCAGGATCTTTTTTAACTTGACTGGAAAAAGACTAAAATCCTATAGAATAGACTTTCTATAGTGAACACTAGCAATATGATATTCAAACTCAATTTAAATACAGTTGAATGAAAATATGAAATGTTTAGATCTGAACTACGTTTGTCTGCAAATTCCAAATTAGAATTTATTTATTTATTTATTTATTTATTTATTTATTTATTTATTTATTTATTTAAATTTTTATGCCACCCATCTCCCGAGGGACTCCGGGCAGCTCACAATAAAAGTATCACATTAAAACAACATCGAACATATAAGACTTATAAAAAGTGAGTTTAAAACAATGAAATCATTAAAAAAAATGATTACAGTAATCATAAAATTATGTGCATCTTCAAAAAAAGAATAAAAAGCATGAGGCAAAGGTAAAATCATCCAATTCTAAAATTATATAAAGGAAGAAAAATGACATTAAAAGCACAATACACAAGAATTAAAATTTATATTCCTAAGATATTGACATTTCTTCAGATCAGCCTCTCCTAAAGCATCTTTTTTCCCATTTCAATTTTTCTGTATTCCTATCTTTTTGGAAACTTCAAGATTTAATCAAAGGGCACGGTGGAGCAATGTTAAAGCCCTCACTTTTATATCTTCATGACAGTAACCTCTGCTCCCATTTTTTAAAGGATCAAACCTTTTGTTATATCTAGTAGAGCAAGGGCTGGATTATCTTCCTATGTTCATATGACAGAAAACATCTTTCCCTTATGAATGTGAACTGTCTGTCTGAGCCTGTTTGGCCTACAGTCTGATAAACTGAGCTTGCAGCCTTTACATTCATAACAGTGGCACTTTTTTAAACTAATGTGGGAAAATGTGTCTCTGAAGTGTTGATCTATAATTTTCAGCATTCCTTAGTAATAAGAAATGCTGAAAATTATAGCTCAATAACATTTGGTGAATGCTTTAGGAAAAGCCTGTAAGGCATTAGAACAAGCTGTGTGGTCTTTATATAAGCTATGTGGAGTGGCAGATATAAATGTTTTGAATAATGATGTTGCATACTACTGAACATTGTGAAAAGTTGGCATTGATTATACCAAGCAATTCATCTGAGCCCTTACAGTGCTGACAGCAAATCAGCAATATCCATTTCAATTAGAAAAAAAATAAAATATATATCCTGTTTTCCCCAAAATAAGACATCCCCTGATAATAAGCCCAATCATGCTTTTGAGCGCATGGCAATAAGGCCAAGCGCTTATTTCAGGGTTCAAAAAAATATAAGACAGAGTCTTCTTTTTGGAGAAACACGGTAGAATCTTGTGAATCTTGTGAAATAAAAAAAATTAGATATGAAAAAATAGAATACTAAAATATCTAAGTGAAAAACATATTCTATTTTGAATTAATAGACATGTTTATAACATTCTGTTAAGGTATCCTACATGTTCTTTGATTCCCAAGAGCAGAAGTGGATTGAATGGCAATCTATGGTAATATGCTGTTTTAAGACCGTTTTAAAACCAGTTTTGAAAAACACTATTATACCGTAAATTCCGGCGTATAAGACGACTTTTTAACCCATTAAAATATTCAGATAAGTGGGGGGTCATCTTATACGCCGGGTACTGACCTTGCAAGATGCATGGCTGGCAAACTCTTTATTTTAACTGGAAAAGTTGGGGGTCGTCTTATGTGTGACGCATTGAGCCCGCATGCCGCCAGTTTGACATCCCTGGGACTAAGACATTCTTTGCCTTGGAAGAATGCTAACTGAAAGAAAATGAAGAGATATTAGCAGTGGTTGGATTCAAAGAATTTAACAACTGGTTCTCTGCCCTAATGATTTCTTCCAATAACCAGTTCACCAAACTGCTCAGAAAGTTAACAACTGGTTCTCCCAAAGGGGTACGAACTGGCTGAATCCCACCACTGGATATTAGGCATTGTGGTCATTTTCAAAGAACAGATTTCCCACATTTCTTTAATTGACTATCAGGCATTGCCATAAAATGAATCTCCCTGTGCTAGATTATTCTCACCTGTTATTAGAGTGCAACTTCCAAAATAGATCATTTCTTATAATCTGAAAGAAAGAACAAGCAAGGAAGAGATACAGAGAAAAGGTGAGTGGAAAATGTCAATGTTTGCCCTCTAAAATCACCTCCCCCAATCAGAAAGTTTTCCAAATCTGTACACGTCAGCTCCCAAGCAAGTGGACAATTCTGCAGATCAAAGTTCACATTTGGAGAGCAATGAAAGCTACTATAAAGCTTCTTTCAAGTTAGGCCTCTGCTGTGAAACTGAATAAGTCCAAACTGTTTTGCTTCACAAGTTCTAAGTTTAAACTTTTGCACAATTAGGATGCTAGTTTAGTCTACTCCATGGGTGGGTTCTACTTACCTCCACTACCGGTTCACAACGGGAGCGCGCACACGCGCTTCTGTGCATGCACAAAAGCTTTTGTGCATGCGCAAATCGTCCATGATGATGTCCAGGCAGGTGGGTGGAGCTTCCCGCTGCCGTTACTGCCGGTTTGCAAGAACCGAACCGAACCAAGAGCAACCCACTACTGGTCTACTCATGTGTTTTCAGCTGGATTCCTATACAAATGAGATTTAATTCTCATCCTGGATCTTAACAATATTTACTTTCCGATGATAGTCATTTCTGCAATGACTTTTTGCATATTTTCTGAAGCCCAAAATAAAGATTTTTATTTGAAATTATTATTATTATTATTATTATTTGTCGCATTTATATGCCGCTCCCTCTCCCGAAGGACTCGGGGCGGCTCACAGAATAAA
>JANHFM010005025.1:0-12280 GCA_032468115.1 Grayia smithii | reverse complement strand
TGGACTTCAACTCCCAGAATTCCTCAGGCAGCTTTGTTGGCTGAGGAATTCTGGGAGTCGAAGTCCACAAGTCTTAAAGTTGCCAAGGTTGGAGAGCCCTGATCTAAACAAGCAGAATTTTGTCTATGGGTTTTGCAAAAAATGTAACTTTGAAATGGAATTTGCTAGTAATCTGAAAAAATGTCAGCGAGAATATAAAGTTTAAATACTGTATTTAACTTCAGGCTGTTGTGCTCTTATCCTATTTGCGTATATGGAAGGCTTTACTTCCTGTTTCAGCCAATCCAAATTTGCCTTTCTTTCCCTGCTCTTGCAACCAGTTCGAGCAGCTTCTCAAATTGATAAACAACTTCTTGATTAATTTTAAAGAACCAAGAAATGAACCTTCCGTAATTTCTTCTTCTAAGATTGTGGTTTAACATTATGTTTCTTCCCCACTCTCAAATATTCCCCATATTCAGTTTGGACTGTTGCAGCAACAGTCCAGTTCCAGTATGGAACTTAAGTTATAAATCTACCTATCCTGGAACTTTTGTGAGTGGGCGATATCATCATTTATTTTAATAAAGCTTTTCGGCTGATTTCATACAGTACACTGAGACATGAATAAATTGTTACAGCATAGCATGTTACATACCCTGTCACAGTGTCCTTTTTTAAGACCACTTCATTAATTAAACAATATTTTTAGGCACTGATGGAATAGCTAAGTGTTTTATATCACTAACAAATATGGTATTTTCCATTAAAAACAGAAATAAGCAAGAAAGAGAGGGTTTATTGATCAGACAATTTTGCAGTAAACTGATGAGTTTAATATTTTTATAAGTATTCTTAGATAATGGATAACAATTCCTATAATTCCTAAACAACATATTCTGCAACCTTTGGAGATGACAATTGGAGAGGGATATAGATAAGAAATACAATTATGAAAGCTAATTGAATATGATAAAAATTCTTGGAGAATTCATAAGCTTGCATCTCTTTCATAGGAAGACATTCCTCGCCAGCTTGTTTACATTGGACTTTATCTTTTCCATATCACTGGAGCTTATCTGTTAAAGTGAGTGGCATTGTTATTTTGCTGGGGGAGGGAGTCCAGTAATTTGTATGATACAGTCCAATAATTTGTAATAAATAAAGTTTTTAAAAATGGTGCCTCCAATGATGCTTTAAAGATCATGTTGCAATATTTCCTGTAGCACAGTTTAGAAGAAAAATGAAGCCATAAATGTACATACCAATTTTCAACCTGTACCAATGTTTAGAAGGTTTCCATCCCACATTTTAATAGATAGCATGGCAATAGCAAAGGTCTCTAGAAAAAGAGAACTTGGCAGCTACTCATTCGTGGAATCTACTGTCTTCCCTACCATGCAAATAGATGTATGTTGTTCTTTACACAATTCAAAGGATGAGACAACACCAGTTTCCATCCTTTAGTTGGTTGAGAATTTGAGGTTGGTATTCTATCCTAGATGTACCAAATGTTCTCAAGATCCACTTTTATGACAAACCAGTTCTAAAGGTGTTTTGTTTCTTTGCCAATTAACATGTGTATTTTTTTTCTTTTTTTATAGTTTGACCCATCTTGGTCTTGTTCTTCTTGTGTTACATTACTTTGTGGAGTTTCTGTTCCATATCTCCAGACTTTTTTACTTCAGTGATGAAAAACATCAGAAAGGGTAAGTCCTTCTCTACTTGTCATATCTCACATATGCTATCTCTCACATTATAAATGTTGTATAGAAATATTGTTCATATTTAGTTAATACTTGCTGCATGTATAAATACATACATATATTGTATATAACAATGCAGTGAATATTATCTACTTTTTAGATAAAGATCTAAAGATAAAGATCTGTATGTCATATATTAATAGCCGTTTTTATATGAGCTTTTTGTTCAAAATAGAATTAAACACAATTGGTATATTATTTACATGCAAGGACCTCAGATTTGTTTATTTTAAAGGATGGTTTTGATCTGTACATACCTAGGAATATTCGCACAGAATATATCCTTCAACTGAAGAGTACACAATAGCCTTTCCAGAAGGTTTCTTGTGCTTTATTTATCAGTGGGGGATAGCAATGTTGTATCAAATCTGTGCCAGAGCTCAATAGCATCATATATAGAAGAATCTTTCCTGATACGTTTCCAAAATGTTTTTTCTTAGCAGGCAGAATTATTCGCCCAGAAAACTTAGTACATAATGTGTATAAATATCTGAAACTGAAGATGTGAGTAACACAATTGGTGGATGAATTCTGTTAAATCATGTATCTTTTATTTCTTCCTGCTAGGTTTACATTGTGGGCTGTTCTTTTTGTTTTGGGAAGACTCCTGACCTTAATTCTGTCTGTCCTTACTGTTGGATTTGGCCTTGCTAGAGCAGAGAATCAAACTTTGGATTTTAGTACTGGAAACTTTAATGTGCTACCAATCAGGTATAACACAGATATGTGTTCTTGGAGCATATGATATTAAAACGTAATAGTTAAAAATTATTTTCAAAGAGATTTGTCTTGAACTAATTGCTTGAGAAAGCTATTGTCTTTGTTAGGGATATTGGGTATATTATTAGGAGAAAGAAAATGAATATTTAAAATACCTTTTATTATATTTTGCAAATTCTTTTGTCATTTTTATGATGCTTTAAAATCATAATTTTCCTAACTTGGGCTTGTTTGAATCATTTCTGGAGGAGGGGAAACTAAATTGTAATGTTCCAAATTACCAGATGCTTGCTAATTGTGCCATCTGTTTTGAATTAAAATAAATAGGATAATAATTATATGGTACAGATAGTCCTTGACTTGTGACTGTTTATTTAAGACTATTCAAAATTGTGATAACACTTAACAATCATCACAACACTCCTGCAGTCACTTGATTGCAATCTGGGTGCTTCGAAGCCAGTTAACAACACCTGCAGTATCATGCAGTCTCATGATCACCATTTGCAACCTTCCCAGCTGGTTTCAAAGCAAAGTCAATGGGAAAGCCAGCAGATGGTCAGAAGTCAGGGTCATGTAATGTCTCACTTAATGACCAAGGTTAAGTTGCTCAAGGCAACAAAAGTCATAATATTGGGGGCAATCCTATCACTGCACCACGTAATGACAAATTATTGTGGTAAATCTAGGGTCACTTGCAAGTTCATGGTTACCAAAATAGGTAATATTAAATTGCAACAAAGTTAAAAGACTATGAAAATACATTATTTTGGCATGTTCTGTTTTCCCCTTTAACAACTTTCCTGGAGGCACCAGCTCTTCCTAGGTTCTTTATCTGTATTTTTAATTTAAAAAAAACACTGAAATTAAGCTGAGTGCCTCACATTTCTTAATCCTGTATATAAAACCTGGCACTAAATTTATTTTGCTTTTTTTCCAATGTTACGTTTTAATACTCAATTACAGTTTTATGGTAGGGTGAAAATGACTGCTTAGTGCTGTCTGATAATTAGAAAGTACAAAAAGGAAGAAGAGGAGAAATAACAGCAAGAAGCTTGATGCACACTTTCAGAATAAACTCATTTATTTTTTATTATAGAAGACTGTATTTGTAATTCTTGGAAGCATGCTAGCACAATATTTTCTATTCTTCAAATATTGTGCTGGCATTTATCTAGCCATATGGTTTGATCTCTTTCAGAGGACATTGTAGAAATGGTCTTCAGAATGCAAGACAGATGTGCCCTAGGTTAAACTATTATATCTGATCTTCTGATCCATAGCATCCTAATTTAGTTGCTGCATAGAAACATAGATTTGCTATGTGACATTTAAAAAAATGATTTTCTAATATATGTGTTGCTATTTATGAACTTCCTTTTGCTAGTCCACCAATATACCAAATTGTTTACACTATGACAAGCAAATTAAAGATTAGTTAGTGGCCTTCATGAAACATCCCCCTAAAAGAAACAGTTTTTCTAATCCTTTCCATCTCTGGATCATCAGGAATTCTAATATTCTATATCTGGTCTTTGTAGAATCAGTGTGCTGGCGTCAATCTGTTTAACACAGGCCTTTATGATGTGGAAATTCATTAATTTCCAGTTAAGAAGGTGGAGAGAACATTCTTCCCCGCCTCAACCAGTGAAAAAGAAGTTTATGACAACAAAAGGCAAGCCATCAAAAAAAGAAAGAGGTTTGTGCTTTAATGATTTCTGTATACTTTTGGCAGAAGTACAAAAGGGAAGTAGTTGCTTTGCACAATTAGGAAACTATAAATGATGTGGTTTAATCTGATAACAAGTTCTCTAATATAAGTCTGCAACACATCATTGGGCATCTAAGTACAGGCAATTCTTGGGTTACTAAAACTCATTCAGTCACTGTTCAAAGATACAATTTCTCTGAACAACCCAGTCTGCAAAGTTGTGGCCATTGCAACATTCCTGTGGGTCGTGTGAATGGATACTGGGCATCTGGCTTGCAATTACAATGGTTGCAGTGTCTTGGAGGCACATGGTCACCATTGGCAAAATTACCTGATGACTTGCCACAAGTCAATTGGAAAGCCAGCAGGAGTTTGCAAGTCACTCACTAGCTCTCCATAGCACCCACCCCATTATACTTACTCTTGTTCTACAGGGACAACATACAGCACCAACACACACACACACACACACACACACACACCTTCCTCACACATACACGAGCCTGCTTGCCTGGAATTCCTGCCCATGTCATCATATCAGATCCTCACTTACAACCCACATGGTTCTGGGGTTATGATGGCAACCAGGACTGCCAGGATTGCCAACAGTAAACAGTGTGATCACCTGAATGTCACACTTTATGCCTGCATCTCTTAATGATGGAAATTCTAATCCCTGTTGCCATCATAACCCAAGGACTACCCGTATTTCCTAGGCATCTCACAAACAGACTATTATGCTTATTTTTCCATAGAGTACTACTAGGTGGCTTGGCCTATCTTGTTACATATTTGGCCTGGGGAATGAAGAAAATGGGAAGAGAGGAGTAAATTTGGGCAAAATTATTAAGTTGTTCAAGTAAAATGTAGAATAGAATACAGGGTCAGAGAAGAAAAAATGCATTGCTATCTCAGAAAATATGAATGATGGTCCTGCATGCCTTCGGTACAATTGCTGAGAGAACATTACCACATAGAGGGAAAAAACTGATGAGCTGGATTCTCCCCAGAAGGACCTTTTTCCTCCATTTTCCTGATGTTTTAAAGTGGCTGAACGTGATTCAGCAGTCATTTTTTGTTAAAAGCTAAAATGAATACCATTTTAAAATGGGCCAGTAGAAATCTCCGGACATTATACTGTTAAAGCATCTGTGAGAAACATTCTGATTTATGATGTGCTTGAAGCTTCTTCCCCTGAATTAATTTTAAAGCTCTCTATTAAGATGTTTTAAATCTTCATAATCTATGGGTTTGGAATCCAGAGAAAAGAGTTAATTATGTTTGTTTTTTATTTTTAGAAAATGGAATCAATGGAACATTAACCTCAAATGGAGCAGACTCGCCTCGCAACAGAAAAGAAAAATCATCTTAAAACAGAACTTTATTAAATTAATTGACTAATATCCCCAAAGAGAACTGCTTTTTACTTGGAAAGTCCTTCAGCACCATAGTTCCTACTGTTAACAAAAAAAATATAATAAAATTAATGCCTTTTTGATTATTGATATCAGAATGTTTTGTGCAACATTTTAAATGTTTAAATGAAAAAGGCACTTTATTTTTAATAGCCATAAAAATCTTTTTGGGTATTAATGAGAATTTACTTCTAAAGCCAGTACAGTAATAGTCTGCCATTCCTTATAGTTTTATAGTGGTTGAATTTAATCAATTTGAATATTATGTTAGGACATTCTTGTTTTAAAAGAGAAGTTAAATCAAGGTTAAAGTTGTACTATTTTTTTAGGCATTCTCCAATATTTAGGTTTATATTTTGAAATACAGCTTGGAACAGAATTTGTAAACCGCCAAAACAATCAATTTTTTGTAGATAATATCTACACTGATTCAAGAAATTCCCTTATTAAAACACAGTTGACTGATTAAAATGTTGCTGTGTATGCATTTATCTAGGAATCTCTTATGTAATTCTGGGTTTAGTAAGAAGTCATTTAGGAAGTAACTGAATGGGTGTCGAGCCACTGAGGCCAGTGACGACTTACCACCTCCCAGTTTGTTGGAGGGTTACAGTAGACTTTCCATGACATGGCCAGAATTTTTCAGACTTTGCGAAGTTTAAAGCTGGAAATGGGTCATGAAGCAGACTGCTGTTACTCTCACCTTTAAAATCTATACAAGATCTGAAAACTGTTAAAAATTCTTTTACTGAAATTCCTTTGCAAGGTAACAGCACTTCAATAGTGCAGTTTGTGGAAGGAGAGATTTTAAGGGAGGAAATGCAAGACATTTTCTGGAAATCAGTCATTTTTTTCTTTGAATTTCAATAATGTAATGGTGCTAACCATCCTTATGAAGTTCATAGATTCACAATCCTAATCTATGAATATTAATATTTAGTTAAATCAAATACAACTTGCATGGAATTCAAAATAGTATTGAGTCTTTTATTGTTTTGTTATTATATTCAAATCTAGCCTGTCCTTTTGGAGCTCAAGGCACTGCATTTCAAAATCTCATATGCTCCTTACAACAGCCCTTCAAGATAGACCACACTTAGTGTTGTGGCCACAAGTTATCCCACGAGTATTATGATCTGTTTGTGATCTGAACTTGGGTTTCTCTAGATCCATGACTATACTTAAGCTACTATTCAACAAGGGTTATATTATTATGATGATTGTTTCTCAGCTTTCTTAATCATATTTGATATACTTGAAGGAGAGAACACAGAAATAAGCAGTGGCTAAAAAAATGATAACTTTGCTTCCTAAGCTGATGAAAGGAATTCATTTCTACTTGCAACTTCAAACATCTTCACTCTCAATTGTAAATAAGCAATGTGGGCAGCTTACTTGAAGTTCCTATCCCTATACTCTTAAAATATTTTTGGTGGCCCAGAAAGTGTTGTTCCTCCTGGATATTTGGCACATATATCCTAAGTTTACGAATTAAATAAATTTATATCATTTATAAAATTGCTTCTAATTTTCTATATTGTACAATTATCTTGAATAAGGGTTAAACCCTAACAAAAAACTAATGAGACTCAATCATCTAGTCTATACAATGTTAACAATTTAATGTTACTAGATTGGGCCAGGATTCTTGAACAAACATCACTCCTTACAGCATTTATTGAGTTTAACAAAAAATATACACTTTTTTTTAACTGGTAGCAATAGGAGTTATCTAATCACCAATGCCTAAGGAGCCTTTTTGCAACTAATTTTTGTTATATATTTCTAGCTTTCAAATGGTTAAAGAAGCCAAACAGCTTATTGCCTGGTACTTTTTTCAGTTTTTGCCACCTTTTTTATGGATCAGGATTAACAAAAAAACTCAGTTCTTGGAATAGATATTGGGTAGAATATAGTAGATCTACATGAGTTACAGCTTCATAGTTTAAAAGTAACTGCTTAAATGAATGAAAAATATATGAACTCAATAGTATAGTACTTCTGAAACATGCTCAAAAATTATCATTTTTTTCTTGTAATTCTGCTCTGGATTATGACTGATTGTTATCAATATGATAAAAATAGATCCAATCTAATCTAACTAAAATCATTTTGGGGAGAAAAGACAAAATATTGCACAATGCCTCCAAAAAACTTTCTTCTAAAGAATGCTGTCTTACTATAAGTAAAAAATGCTTGATACCTAACTAATCAAAATCTGTCTTTATGGAAATAAGAAGGAATCATAAACTTCCCTTTTTCTGTACAACAATAGTACATTTATCATAAATCTGAGATATCCAATTTTCTAAGCAGCTGAAAATGCATTCCCTAGTTAGAAGTGTTTCTCTTCTGTCTGTTTATTCTCTAACACTACTGTCTGTTTATCCAATACTAATCCTTTGAAGCAGATTTCCCTGCCTTGTAACCAAGATACAAAGGGCTTTGACAGCAGTACTTTCCTGTTGTTGGAGTTAGGTGTATCTATTTTTTGAAAAAGTCCTTACCTTGAATAATTGGATTATGTTGCTGATTTGCATTATGTGTGAGCTTTGTATCCAAGTAGTTTCAACTTTCTTTTTCTATTTGAAGTGGAGATGGAATAAGTTGGAGCCAATTTTAGCTATATTTTTGCTTCTCTTGTGATCTTTATTTTGCTTAATATTTCTTTCTTCTTTTCTGTATTTACCATGATATTGTTTATCTTGAAAAGGAATAGAGTGACGGATATTTAGAGTCAAGCTTTCTCTTTCAGACAAATAGCAAAAAAATGAAAGCCACAGATTACATTTCTCTAATTAACTCTATGCCACTCACTATGCTATATTTTTCTCAGGAAATGGAAATGTTAAAAAAAAGTTACATGCTGAGCTAAGATTAAGAAAGCGTTAAAGGAACTAGTGACTTCTGTTTCTCAATAAGGAAACTGTCACTTGGAAAGCTTTGAACATGGTGAATGGTTTTGATGTGGTAGTCGATTACAAAGCCATAACTTTAACAGACATTGAAGTGAAATTTCAGCCTTATGCCAACTCTGGAAGGTAGATTTGACATAGATTTAGATATTTGGCAGGCAAAGTAATTCTGTCAGCATTCCAAGTAATGCACTCATTGAAAGTATAACTCCGAGGCAGGTAGATTCTTCAAATAACAGTTTATTATTGGATACATCATATTGGCACAGCTGGTGAAAACCGACTCTGAATGTTCCCGTAGTTTTCACCTAATTAAAGCTGCAAGTTTTCCCCTTCCCCCAAGTGCTTGGTTACTTCACTCGTCCTCTCTCAGCCACCTGTTGGAATAACCTTGGTTCCCACCGGAAAACTTTTTGTTTTGACTGCAAAGCCCAGTTAACTATTCCTCCCACTCTGTCCCCTCTTCTGCCTTGTGGCTACCCACACAGATGGCTTTAGCCAGGTTCACTTCAGGGTTGACAAATGCTTAGTTACATTGTGGAGGGGGGAGTATTTTCTTGCAGATAATCAAAATAATACATCTTTTAAAACTAAGAAAACAAAATTTAACTAAAATTTATTAAAGTGTAATATTACAAGACCCAGAAAACATTGCGGCAGAGAGGAGGAGAGATTTAGGAGATGAGAAGGAGAAAGATTGGACACACACTGTCTGAAAATGTTATTTATTTCCAAGGATAAAATACGAAACGAAGGAAAACAAACTAACAGACATACAAAAACAAAAATCATATGTACAAAAAGAATTCCAAATATTGTGGGAAAATGCATGCTCCAAACTCAGCATGATACATACCTGCAGCAGGAAAATCTGACTGGATAAAACATTTATCAAAACCAGACCATATGAAAAGGGTTTAGAAGCAGGTTGATAGCAACTGTAGGCTTTCATTAATCATATCCATCAGCAAAAGGTGGTGATATTGTGGATTATTTTTATGGAATGCAGTGAGCACTATTTCTTTATGTTGCAAATGGGTCCTTTAGCTTAAATTTGTTACAACAAATCCAGAAATAATTTCATAGCCAGGTAATAAACATTCTCAAGGAGAAAGTTTGTAAGTTTTTTAGTGCAACAAAAAAGGGAAGATGGGGAGGAGGAAGAGTTTATTTTATAGATGCTGAAGAAAAAAATGACAGCATGTTTGGGAAGCAACAAATTCATGATTAATAGGATTGTATAGAAATGTATTTGCAGCAGTCTTATGCAGTATTTTTAAATCAGGAATAAAATTGTTGCCAGCATTTTTTTTTTCTCAGACAGAGCAATTCACCCATATGTTTGGGTTATTTTGTATTGCAGTTTGCTTGGAACAATAATATGCTGATGTTCATGTAAATCAAGATTCGTTATTTGGCTGAAGAGAACCTTGACCTTTATATTCTGTAAAACAACACTACAAACCATATTACAATCATTATGCTGTAATGGTTATAAGTGCAAGGACTGGTTGTAAAATTACTTTTTCAGCACTGTTGTAATTTTGAATGGTCACTAAACAAGGCAGTTGTTAACCAAGAACATGTTCCACAATATTTTGGCAAAATTGGCAGCAGAATCTTGTCATTTGAAAACGATTGTAATGAACAGAGGTTCTATAAAGTTCACTGTTTCCTATCTCAAGTACTTTGGAAGTTTATCAAAAGGCAATAGAATTTAGCCTGAGGACTCTTCTTATTGGCATATGGTTGATGTTAGCTATACAGCAACTGTTCAAGAGCTCTGCCATAGACTGACAGGAGTTTTTGGCAGATGCCATTAAAGAGAACTTAAATCAAAAGAAAGCAAATACCACTTTGGTCTTGAAGAAATTGCTATATCAGGACATGTCTCAGCTAAAGGAATTAAACTTGAGCCAAAGAAGGTTGAAGCTGTTTTGCAAGTTGCAACTCCTGAAAATCTGGATTTGCGGCATTGTTTTCCTGGCTACCTGTGTCTGTCTTATGAAATATATCCCTTATTATGCAGATATTTGAGAGCCACTGTGCTTGCTGCTTATACTTTTATCTTAGTGAAAATGCCTCCTAACTACAAAAAGGACCATCAGCACAGGCTTACAACAGCTAAGTGCACCAAAATACATTAATTTAGGAACGTTGTCTAGTATCGTCAGAAAATATCAACTTTTGTGGTAACTGGTGCCACTCCTGTGAACTTGGTTACATTTTGCTATGGACAGATCATATGTGAGCTTTCTTTTCTGAAAAAAATTTGTTCCTGAAGCTTGGGATGTACACAGTTATACAATTCCATACACTGTAGGGATGTCCATTTGTGCTATTAATAAATCCCCCTGTCCACACAAACTGCGAGCGACCCGAGAGATAAGAGGAGAACCACTGCAGAACAGTGCCTCCTACTCTCAGCCCCCCGAGTCACCGCAGCAAGATATCATGGTCGATGGTATTGAAAGCCGCTGAGAGGTCAAGTGGCACCAGGATGGAGGACAAGCCCCCATCCTGGGCCCGCCAGAGATCATTTACCAGGGCGACCAATGCCGTTTCCATGCTGTGACCGTGCCTGAAACCCGATTGGTACGGATCTAGAATTTATATATTACTTGACTCTCGATGACTGGGAAAGGTCATGACCCAGTGAACATTCCTGCATGTTCTTCTCTCCTGTCTGCAAATGTAACTGTGGAAGTGATAAATGTCCATGGTGGTTCTAGAGCAGGGTGTCAAACCCAAGGCCCGGGGGCTACATGTGGCCCATGGGGTGGTTAGATTTGGCCCACAGGACTCCGCTGGAGACAACGAAGGACCGGCCCACAGTGCCTCTGCCAGTGAAAGTAGAGATCGGGAGGACAGTCCTCCCAAGCTATATTTTCGCTGGCAGAGGGTTGAAGGAGGCTGTCGCAGCCAAAAACGGAGCTCAGGAGTCGGTTTTCGCTGGCAGAGTGTTCGAGCCACCACAGGCACCCCAACATGAGTGACATCAAGATGGCCACGCCCACCCCATCCATGCCCACCTCAGCTCCCGAGGTCCAACACAACCCTGATGTGGCCCTCAATAAAATCAAGTTTGACACCCCTGTTTTAGAATAATACCTCCTGCACCACAAATTGTGAAACTGATGAACATACCACATATCAAATTATTGGATTATGGGACCACTTGTGAAACAGACTAGATCAGAGATTAGCATTTGTAGGAGAAATAGATGGGCATAATTGAGTAATCTTAACTGTAATCCTTTCACCCAGAGCTCTAACGTTCTTTTTTAATAACCTTTTTTTCCTCATTTTGCTTTTGATGTTTGCAGTTGCAGCACTCCAAAACCCGTGAAAGTACATATATTCAAAACAGAATACTACAACAAAGATATAAAGAATCCATTTTAAAATGTTCAGAAAAGGATGCCTGTCGTCTGAAAAACTAAAAGAGGATGGACATGGCAAAGAAACAGCAATAATACCCATATCAGGCGTGGGTTCTACCTACTTTTACTACCGGTTCTCTTCCTGCACGCGCTTTGCGCGCGATTGGCGTGTGCACTCCGCGCATGCGCACTTCATGGCAGCAGCGAGAGATCCAGAGGGGCGGAGCTTTCCTATCCGTAGTCTGCTCCTGATGCCTCAACCGGTGCGCCAAGAAAGCCCCCGGCCACCACCGCCGGTCCCGTGCCTCGCCCTACCCCTCCGGATCTCTCGTTCGCTGGCTCCTGAAACTGCTTGCTTTGAAGCTGGGCCCGGCATGGGGGGCGCTGCCTG
>JANHFM010005024.1:12743-37536 GCA_032468115.1 Grayia smithii | reverse complement strand
AAGCATGCCACCAGCATTCTTCGAATTCCACCAACTTTGGCAAGCAACACCCCCACCCCTAGACAAACCCCAGACAGAACCTATCCCTGGGTCTCCAGACAAGGCAGTGCTGGCTCTATGGGGCTGTGGGCTGGTCTAGGAGCAGAGCCTTTGTCTCTTTTGAATCTCCCATCAGGTGGGAGCAGGGGAAAATAAGGAATTCTTTTGTTTGGAGGGGGAGGCAGATAGTCAGAAACAGAGAAAAACCAAGGAAGAGACTCAACTGTTGGAGGGACCCAGCAAATGACTGGTTATACGGTAGTCCTCGCGTTATGACCGCAACTGAGCCCCAAATTTATGTGGCTAAAGTGAATCTTTTGCTAATTGCCCCTTTTTTAACGCTTTTCTTGCCACCGTTGTTAAGTGAATCATTGCAGTTACTGAGTTAGCAACATGGTCATGAAGTCAATCCAGCTTCCCCATGGACTTTGGCTTGTCAGAAGGTCGCAAAATCTGATCAGAGTCACTCCGGGACTCTGCAACTGTCATAATATAAGTCAATTGCCAAGCATCTGAATTTTGATCGTGTAACCCAGGGGTGGGTTCTACTTACCGTTACTACTGGTTCTCTTCATGCACGCGCTTTGCGCGTGATCGGCCGAAAGCGCGCTCCGCGCATGTGCATTAACTACTCTGGAGTTCAAAAAACTCAAAAAAAACACTCTGCGCATGCGCAGAGCAGAGAAACATAAGTATGGGCGCGTGGGTGGGCACAGCTACCGGCCTGGGAGAACCGGTTCGGTGACGTCACATGATCACCCCTACCGGATCACGCGAACCAGGCCAAACCGGGAGTAACCCACCACTGCTGCTGCAATGATACAAACAGTGTGACAAACGGTCATAAATCACTTTTTTTCAGGACCCTTGTAACTTGGAATGGTCACTAAATGAACTGTTCTAAGTCGAAGACCACCTACGCCAGTGATGGCTAACCTTTTTGCCATTGCGTGCCAGGAGCAGGGGGGGAGGCAGGTTACGTATGCGCTCTGCCCCCACGCATGTGCATACGACCCTCTCTGCTCCCCCTCTCCCAACTCCCGCTCCTTCCATGCGATGGCATGGTTTTCTCTTTTCCCAGGCTCCAGAGCCTTTCTAGGAGCCTGGGGAGGGTGAAAACGGCCTCCCCTACCCCCCAGAGGCCCTCCAGAGGCAGGAAATGGCCCATTTGTCAACTTCCGGTAGGCCTTCCGATCCCACCAGAAGTTGGCAAACGGGCCGTTTCCAGCCTCCAGAGCATGGGTGAAATCCAAAATTTTTCCCTACCGGTTCTGTGGGTGTGGCTTGGTAGGCGTGGCAGGGCAATGATATTGCAAAATCTCCATTCCCACCCCACTCTGGGGCCAGCCAAAGGTGGTATTTGCCGGTTCTCTGAACTACTCAAAATTTCCGCTACTGGTACTCCAGAACCTGTTAGAACCTGCTGGATTTCATCCCTGCTCCAGAGGGCCTCGGCGGGGGGGGGGGAGTAGGCCGTTTTTGCCCTCCCCAAACTCCTAGAAAGGCTCTGGAGCCTGGGGAGAGAGAAAAATGGGCTCACCCCCACCAGCCCCCAAGGCCCTCCAGAGGCAGGAAACAGCTTGTTTCTCTACTTCCAGTGGGCCCAGAAGGCCTGAAAATCAGGTGGCCAGCGCGCGCATGCACACAGGAGCCAAACTCGCATGCCCTCCGATATGGCTATGCGTGCCACCTGTGGCACACATGCCATGGGTTCGCCATCACGGACCTTTGCTAATCAATCTCACCCGTCAGCCATTGTACACACATTTATGTACAGTGGAGGAGAGCATGGTGGCTCAGCAGTTAAAGACGCTGGGGTTATCAGCTGGAAAACTGACAGCCCATGTTTGAGACCAGAGCGCCATGCAATGTGGGTGAGCTCCCATTCCTTGCTCCAGCTCCTGACCACCTAGCAGTTCGAAAGCATGAAAAGGCAAGTATATAAATAGGTACCATTGGGAAGATAACAGAGTTCCATGCGTCTCTGACATATACCCATAATGACCACATACCCACAGAAAATGTATTCAGGCAATGCTGGCTCCTCCAGACCAGAAACGGAGATGAGTACCACATCCCACAGTTTGACACGACTGACAGGGGAAACATTACCTTTACTGTGTATCTACAGTGGTGGTGTAGACTTCATCTTGGTTGTGATTTTGCCACTAGAGTACAGAGACCTTGCAAAGGACTCTAATGACCCATAATTGTCATCCCTTGTCAAGTGCCTTCCTCTGTAAATATGCTTCTGCCTCGACACATCACCATATATTCTGAAAGTCCTTCTTTGGAATCACCAATCCGTGAGGCCTCTCTAATTAATCAGTACTATAGGGAAGACCGGGGACATATTCATCACTTATACCGCGAATCTGAAGTCTAACACATTTGCTTAGGGAATAGTTGTACTTTAGAACACTGAATCAACCCAAGTATGGTGTCAACCAAACTGTTGTGGCTTGTCAGCCACCGGCCCCTCCAGCAGCCGAATCAGAGGAGGAGGAAGTGTGGGAGTCAGGGTCAGCATCAAGGCAACCTGAGAGCACTGAGGGGGAAGAGGGAATGGAGCTGGCAGAGAGAGAGGCGGAGCCTGAGCCTTCTATCAGCCCTCAGGTGGAGAGTCAACAGCCCCCAGGTCTGGAGGTGGCTGATGAGGAAGAGGAGGAACAGCTGGGTCCAGTGGTGGGTTGCTCCCAGTTTGGTCCAGTTTGCATGAACCGTTAGCGGTGACAGTGTGACGTCACCGAACCGGTTCTCTGCAGCCATACTTTGTGGATATCAGCTAGGCCAGGGATGTCCAACCTTGGCAACTTTCAAGACTTGTGGACTTCAACTCCCAGAATTCTCTAGCCAGCCATGGAGTTAAAGTCCACAGGTCTTAAAGTTGCCAAGGTTGGACATCCCCTGAACTAGGCTATTTTTGAACATGGGTTTAGTAATTTTCCAGAAAAGTGTAATAACCTTTCCCGGAAATATTAGCAGGTAACAGGTACAAAGAAGGTATTGTGAAGATCATCTGGAGAACTTCCTCCTGCTTCGCACCTGCTACATTAGTCATGCAACTTGACTATTGGCCAATCCCACCTGTCTAAAAATCTGCTGAAACTCACCCCACTCCATGTCACAAAGAGTCATTGGTGGTTGTTCTTCCTGCAGGCAGGTAAGATTTGTGGGTTGGAGATCTGGAGGAATCCATTCATCCCTTTCCTTAACTTGACTCACCATAACTAGGAACAGTGTTACAGTCGTGGCCAAAATTGTGGAAACCTTTTGGGGAAAGTGTATTTTCTAAAACGAGCTAATAACACCACTTTTTCTTTTTTGGAGGAGTAGTACCATAAAATTATGTATCATTGGAAAGATAATTTAATCAAGAATGTAATGCAATAACTTTTATGAAGGATTTGCTATTAGAATAGCAGTTATAAAGAAGAAAAGTGAAATGAGATATACAAAAATGATCACCATAGAGAAAACGAGACATACAAAAATGATCACCATAGAGAAAACGAGACATACAAAAATGATCACCATGTCAGTTAATACTTAGTTGGGTAACCTTTAGCATGAATTACAGCCTTACAATGTCTTCCCATGGAGTCTTTTAGTTCTGCAGCTGTTATAGTGTGAAACCAAGATTGAATGATTGCTTCTATTAACTGGGTTTTATTGCTGGGTTGCTTCTGACTAACAAGTTTTTTTAGTCGGCTCCATAGATTTTCAATTGGGTTAAAGTCTGGGCTATTCCCAGGCCATTCCAGCAGGATTATCTTGTAACTCCAAAAAAAAAAGTGGTGTTATTAGACATCAAACCTCAAAAATACACTTTTCCCAAAAGGTTTCCACAATTGTGGTCACCACTGTACACACTCCTCTCTGTGTCAGAGAGAAGAGCTCCCCCAAAAACAGCATTTACCATCTGCAAGTTGTATGAAAACCTTTATAATCTACGAGCCAATTAATTGAAGCCCTTTTTAAGGACACAAGTAAATGAAAAGTATCTGATAGCACTGAATGGAAACAGGTCTCTATGAACTCCTTCCAAATTTTTTCCTTAAACATGGTTATCGGGGTAAGTTCTCCACTAAATGCTTATTTTGTTCTGTAATTCCTGATCCCTTTAATGTGCCCCTTCCTCTCTCCAAATTAAAACCGCATGGATGGGACCACGGCCTTTCAGCCAAGCACACCAGATGTTTAAGTACAGTATGTCGACTGAAATAAATCCCCAGACAATCATCCCACCGGTATCAACAAGCAAGCACAATTTTCCTACATAATTTGGTAAGTTACTGGCTGAATTTCCAAAGCATTTCATGATGTGAAGAGGGGAGTCTGTTCAAGGTACTATTATTGCTGGAATGGTGCAGTCAAACCATTTCACTCATGAATTTGATGGAAATAAAGGCAAACTATTTCGCATTATTGTTATTATTATTATTTTCTTACTAGGTCCAGTTCATCACACCACTCCTGCGCGAGCTGCACCGGCTCCCGGTTGTCCTCCGTGTGCGCTTCAAGGTGCTGGTTTTATCCTATAAAGCCCTACATGGTTTAGGCCCAGGGTATCTGCAAGACCACCTTTGCCCGGTGCGCTCTCACAGAGTTGGCCTCCTCAGGGTGCCCTCGGCCAGACAATGTCGGCTGGCGGCACCCAGGGGGAGAGCGTTCTCTGTGGGAGTGCCGACCCTGTGGAACGATTTGCCCATGGAACTTCGGACCGCCCCTGACCTTCGCTCCTTCCGCCGCGACCTGAAGACGTGGCTTTTCCACCAGGCAGGCTACGGGTTGACCTTTTTAATTTGATTTTAGCTAGTTTTAAATTTTAAATTATGCATTTTAACTTCTTTTGTTTATTTTATTGTAAGCTACCCTGAGTCCTTTGGGAGAAGGGTGGCATAGAAATTGAATAAATAATAATAATAATAATAATTTCATTTTGAACATCAGAGGAACATAGTTCTGATTTACACACAGAAAAAAAAAGAAAAAGCACGGCTACTTCCTAATGCAGGAGGAACCTTCTCCCCTGGGTGGGTGTTTGTTAATAGGATTTATTGGGTTAGGGATTTTCTGTCTTCACTGCGAGTTGTATTGTGTTGGGGTGTGTATGCACACTGAGGGAGCTCCCCCAATCTCATTGTACGTACGTTGCGCACTGACCATAAAGATTTGAAATCGAAATTTCCAAGCTCCAAGTAGACCTGGAGAGTCTAAATGACAACGTTGTAGTCCTCTTACGGGAGAAAGTACATTAGAAAATCCATATGTGCAAATGGACACGGTCCCAGCATATACCAATGGATTATAGAACTTGCTATTTGATCGCTTCCTACTTTGGATGTGATAACCCTGATGACTTTCATCTCTCCTTCTGATAGCAGCCAACAATTTCTTTTCCGTCTTCTCTTCAATATGCAGGAGCCGTTCCCTTCCTCTCCTTTCCTTCTTAATCTTAATTTCCCAAAAGCTGAACAGATTCATTTCTTTCTGCCTGGACTTCATGTCTTCCAGATGCTTTATTGTTGGTACTGCTCTTCCCTGATAAGTTCAGTGTCATTAATATATTTGAATATATTTATCCTCAGAAAGCCCTTGGATGGGAGACAAGGGCCACTATCTCATTTTCTTTTATTATCCTGGGCTTCATTTATCTGGCAATGCGCAAAAACAACATCTCAAGACATTTAGATAACGAGATGTTGGACGATAAAGACGGGGATTGTTTACAAAATGTGGTGTCCTGAAGAGGCAGGTTGTACAAACTGCAATGGAGGTCACCAAAGAAGCTGGGACTGTGTTCTTTTGGGTCCAATCTCTCCCACCCTTCCTTGTGTCAAACTAACAGATCAAGAATAACATTGGTCTTGAGATACTTTGAGAGGGACACCTTCCTGTCTTACTCATTTAGGCCCTTAGATCAGAGCAGGGTTCTCCAACTTTGGCAACTTTAAGACTTGTGGACTTCAACACTCAGAATTCCTCAAGTCCACAAGTCTTAAAGTTGCCAAGGATTCCTCAAGTCCACAAGTCTTAAAGTTGCCAAGGTTGGAGAACCCTGGACCAAAGGACTATCTGTACTCAATTTGTTTTATTCAGAAACTTCAAGACTTTCCCTTTGAGGAAGGTTGGGTCTGCCAACTTTCCTCAGAGGGGATCAACCTATTTTCCAAAGTACCAAAGGCAGGAAAAGAAGGAATGGATGGAAACTAATCTAGAAGAGAAGCAATCTAGAACGAAGGAGAAATTTCCTGACAGTGAGAACAATTAACCAGTGGAATGGCTTGTATCCCAAAGTTGTGTGTGCTCCATGACTGGAAGTTTTCAAGAAGAGATTGGACAACCACTTGTCTGAAATGGTAGAGAGTCTCCTGCTTGAGCAGGGGTTGGACTAGAAGATCTCCAAGGTCCCTTCCAACTCTCTTATTCTGAACTGGAGAAGATAACAACATACAAAGACCTTCAAACTGAAATAACTTTGCAATATGGTGGTTAACTGTGAAGGGAGCCACTACAACATTAATCAGCAACTGTCCGAATTGGTACAGAATCTCCTGCTTGAGCGGGGTTGGACTAGAAGACCTCCAAGGTCCCTTCCAACTCTGTTTCTATATTGTTACTGATCCTTCTCCTGAATCAAGTTGGTTTCTCCATTAAATGACCAGTCAAATATTACAACTTGATTTCTAATAGTTGGAACACAATCCAATACTGTCACATATTTCACGACACCAAGAATCTCGCTTTGCATTCCAGCTGTTTTGGATGTCGGTTTTGACCAACCCGAACCAACTTAATCAGTGGTGGAATTCAAATTTTTTAAACAACTGGTTCTGTGGGCATGGCTTGGTGGGCGTGGTGTGGCTTGGTGGATGTGGCAGGGGAAGGATACTGCAAAATCCCCATTCCCTCCCCACTCCTGGGGGAAGGATATTGCAAAATCTCCCTTCCCACCCCACTCCTGGGGGAAGGATATTGCAAAATCTCCATTCCTACCCCACTCCTGGGGGAAAGATATTGCAAAATCTCCATTCCCACCCCACTCTGGGGCCAGCCAGTTCTGATATTTGCCAGTTCTCCAAACTACTCAAAATTCCTGCTACTGGTTCTCCGAACTGCTTCAAATTTCCGCTACTGGTTCACCAGAACCTGTCAGAACCTGCTGGATTTTAACTCTGATGTGGCCCACCAAGCCATATCAAACTTGTATTGGCATTTTTAAAAAATGCAGTAAATCCACTGCCCCCTCCCCAAATGGTGCTGCCGCCCTAAAGAACAGGGTGCTGACTTTACTTATTGCTGCCTCACAAGACACCTCCACACCTCGCTGACATGATCAGTTCATCACTGCACTGCTCACCTAGTCAACAATTGATCAGCATACTGATATCTGCTCTTCACATCAGCTCTAGCAGAAGTGACTTATTATAGGTTCTGTCTACTGAAGAATATCATCTGGTGGGACTCAGGTCTTTTTTGCTACTGAAGCTGCCCTGTAGAACATCATTCCCCCCAAGATCAGGCTAGACCTGACCTTGGTGGCCTTCCAGAAGGTCATGAGGATTTTGCTTTGCTATCTGACCTGAGGATAAGAGTGGTGTAGAACCCATTAAATGGTTATACTGTTCATGAATTACTGTATTGCATGGGTTTAGTTATTCAAATATTTTGTATTGTTTGCATTCTATGTTTTCTGGTATTGTGTGTGTTTTAACTGTAAGTCATCTGCAGTGACAAATATGAGATGAGCAGTTATATAAATTGAATGAATGAATAAGACAAACAAATAAATGCTATCTGAATTAAGGACATTTAATCATTCATCATTTTCACAATCTCCATGACATCAGTTGAAAAAGACCAAGGCCAAATGCAACATGTATCCTAACATTCCAGATAATCTTTCCCATAACACTGCATATAGATGTTAAGGAACATTTATGAGACAAAACAGTTCCTTGTAAAATTTCACACCCCTGAGGCTATATAACATTCCACAAGTATTGCATCCTTGGACAGCTCAAGGAAAGAAAAAAGTAGTCATCTTAAAGTTGACTGTTGATGACTTACACCAATACATATCCATCTACTGTTGCCTCCTAGGTTACTTTTTGAACTTCTCAATCTAGTCTGCAACCCTGGAATTCTCAATTTACTCCCTTATCCAAGTATTAAATGTGTTCAGTTTTCTAGTTCTGCCAAGATCACATTTTAGTTGCCACCTGCTACTATAGTATCCCAAACTACAAGTACGTTCAGCAAAGCCAACTGGAATACAATCTCCCCATTACATTCCAACATAGGAGCACTATTACAGCATCAAGGCAGTTTCCATTCTTAAACTGGGCCTGAATCCAAGTAAAAAGTTATGCAGATTCCATAATTCTTTAAAGAGTTCTGCTTATTATAAGCCTATTTATATTTTGAATAAATGTAAGATGTCTGGATCAACTTTTAATAATTACAAAAATACAAACACTGGAAAAAGAGGTACTTTCCATTCCAACTTATCTTTTGTCAACAGCCACAGAGATGTTGTCTACACAGAGGGCTGAGGACCTTCAGAGGTGGAGCCCTGACTCTGGAACACTTTTCCTCATGAAACTTGGCTGGCTCAGATATTAGGCTCATTCATCCTTTATTTGATTGTTCATTTGTTTATCCAGGAAACCAAAGCAACATAATTGTACTTCTTCTTCCAATTTTTCTAATGAATAAGGTAGACAAATAGAGGTGGACAACTGGCCAAAGTCATCTAGTAGTTTCCAGGGCTGACAGTAGACTTGTATTTATTTTCCCTAGGTACTAGTCCAGTAACTCACCCTTTGTATCACATCAGCTTGCTGGCAGCAAGTCCAGCATAAATCCTATTTGTCAAGATTTCTGCCTCTCTGATTTATATTGATGGTGTTTAATACACTGGGATGAACAATAATGTATAAAAGCAAATATATAAAAAGTTCGGTTGATGACACCCTTCCAATAAATCCTGCTTCTGGCAGCCTCTGTTTCTTTCCTGGAGCTGTCTCAATCATAGCTTTGCAGCCGTAATTATATGCAGTCTCCTAGGCAAACTTAGTGGGATAAAGTGATGGCAACCCTGTCAACCACAGGGCATACAGTGTAAGAGACAGTGATGGTGACCCACAGCACCACTGAATGCTGAAGGCCCTACAGGTTTATGGGCTGGAGTTTAATCTAAAGGACCTTGAACTGTGCCATATTCAGGTACTCAGCTGGGAATTCCATTTCCATCGTATCTCCTTATCTAGGCTATGTCCAGATTGCTGTACTAACAGCTTGTTTCCCCAGCACCACCTCTGGACAGCAGCAATTTAAAGCAACTTCCTTTAGCTTAGATACACTGGACTCTGGGTCAGAACCTCACAATCTGAAGTTTTTACAGCGATTCCCTGCAATAGGTGCTTTTATTTCTTTGATTTCCATCCTAGATCTCCAATCTCCATGTGTATTTGAGTTTAATTGCTCTACCTGCAATAGTGTTCCTCACATCATGCTCCCTCTTAGCAAATCCTTTCAGCTATAATGCAACCTGACACAAACACATTCTCACAACCACTTCACTATGTCTCCAGTCCCACAAGCAGTAACTGAGATTGTTTTATGTTCCTCAAGGGACAAACGTCTAATTGATTCTCACAATCTGCACCCACTGCTTTCAATTTACTAGTGTCATTAGAGATCAAAGCAGGACGTCTAGGTCAATACATAATGCAGGCCTTACCCAAGATTTTCTTCATGTTTATATTGCATGTTGGGTTCCATAATTGGCTCTACTTTGCCCCTATGTCAGCAATCACAGAGTTGAAACAAACTGCTTACTTCAAACACCCCTTTCACCCAACACATGCTACTTTGCTGTGTAGTGCTCTCATTTCCTTGCAAAGAAAGCATATATCAGTGCCAACTCCTACATTAGGATAAGCCTAATTATCCTCTTTTACTCTTTCACTAGCTTATAGTTCTCAACTCAGTCTGACTGAAACAGGCTTATCTTCATAAATCTAATCTTTGCAAACCCATACTCTGATGACTAAGATCTTCCTTCACTTTCCTGGCCTGCATGATTGACAATGGAACTTGTATGGATCATCCTGAAAGATCAACAGGCAGGTCTTCTCACTCAACATGCTTGCCCTAAGCATGCTCAGAGGATGTTCGTTTCATCACATTTTTCTCTGAAGCATCAAACATGGATATAAAAAAATCCAAGTGCATCATCAACAAGTGTGAATTCTCTTCTTCATCCTATTCTGCACCATCTGCCCTATAATTCTCATCTACTTAATGGATATGGAAATTAATTGCAGCAGAAAGTTCCATCCCTAATATTTGGATTATACAAGTGCCAAACATTCAACACTTTAGTCAGAGCAATATGCAGATGGTGTACGTGCTACCTGTGCTATACAGTTTTGCACAGACAAGTAAACAAATTCTGCAACAATTCCCAATCACAAATTGGTCTCACAAAACATATTAAAACTCTTGACATGTTTAATTAAATCCAATTTATGTATTTATGGAACATTCTAAACACAAACAAATGAAGCATATTAATGTAATAACATAACCTGTTAAAACAATTGTGGGATTCCCACACTATGCTGAGCCACAGAATACTTTATCCTGCTTAGCATGTTGTGTGAATCATAATCTGAAGGAGACATATGGGCCATCTAGCCATAGGAGAGAGGACCAGCAGTGACCCCAGCCTTCACCTGAAATTTCCTTACCTTGTGAGCATCGACTGTCTCCCGGTCCACAGAAGGACTGCTGGTGTCAACTGGCCCATTAGATGGCATTGTGGGGAAATTGGGGCAGAGGCAGCTGCTACAAATTTTTGCTTCCGGGGTTTAATTTACAGAAGATTCAAAACTTTACCCCAAACTGAAGAGGGATAATGGAAAAGCAGCTAAGGCAATAATCCAATGCCCCCCTCTGTTGATGGTTCTGCTTTGGTTTTCTTGCCACCTGCAACAGGAAAAGAGAAAGACGAAGGTGAGGCCCAGGCACACAATGCATGCACAGAAAGTCACTTTTGAGGGCCTCTCCCCACTTGCAGGCAATCATTAACAAGCCACAGCCTTGACTCAGCTAAGCTGGGCCCCCAGTTCTTCAGCCCATACAATCTCAGCTCAGCAACAGAAGATACACCCTCCTCTTTCAACTTCCCCCAGTCCAGAAACCTTCCCCCTCCTCTGGAATCCCAACCATACTTTCCTTTCCCTACACAGCAGCACCTGTTGCTACAGGGGATGTTACAGATCCAGAACAAGCCTTCTTGTTGCAGCCTCCTCTGGTGAGAACTCTTATAACCTCTTTTGAGGAACGAAGCTAGCGCCAACATGGTGGGGAAGAAAGGGAAGAGGAATAAACGGGGTGGAACTGCACTCCAACAGAACTTTCATCTTGTGTGATAGGTGCAAGCAGTGGAGTTTTCTGCAAGTCATTCTCTCCAGATCCCCGACAAACAAACACAAAAAGAGTCAGTGCACAAGATAAGCTAGCTTACCATAGCACACATAAGAGGTCCTCAGTTTATGTCTTGTGGTAACTTTGCTTTTTGCCAAACAAACTAGGCAATGGTCTAGCACCAAAGAGGCAACAATCTTGGCGTAAGCCCCCAAGATCTCATCACACCGGGCACCCTCTGCTGCAAGTGGTCCATTTTATTGGAATCTGCCCGAGTGCCTCCTGCCTGATGCCTCCTAAGAAAGTTCCCTTGTTTTGATTGCCTCTGTGTAAATGGAGATTCTGCTCTAAAACCTTTGCCATATCATCCTCCCAGGTAACATGAATCTACAACCCTTTCTCCAACACTTCTGCAGCAAATTATACCAAGAGCCAGTAACACAGAGATTAATATTTTCATACACAGTGCTAGGATGAAAATGAAATATGTTGATTATTCCAACCTGCACTCATTTTTACTCAATACACTTAGATGCTATAAACTATCAAGGAAATTCCTCCTCTCTGAAATGCCAATGTGTATGCAAACAGAACTGTAAGACTCAACATTTAATCAAAGGAAATGTTGAAGCCACACAAGCGGTCCTTGACCTCTGCAATATTTACCTTTGCCTTCCCAGACTGCCCTTAAGCACACTTTGTCTACCTGACAGTACTCTTGATGGGATCTATAAACATGGGCATCTGTGGTCCATGCTTAGCAGCCAGTTGTCTCCCAGCCAAAGCTAAGGATGGGCAGGGAGGAAAGGAGGACACCTTAATACAAGAAAGAGAACAACACTAGCCAAGGTTTTCCCAGCCAAAGGATTTGTCTCTTCCTTCTAGGAGTCTATTTTAGTGGCATCTGAAACATGCTTTCTCTAAAACACACACACTAATATGCCCACCTATGTGCACACACACTTGATGTTTTCCAGGGTCCACTGCATATTTTGCCTCTTCCTCCACGTGCCTATTCCATGCAAAAGATCAGCATGGTTCCCTCCCAACAATTTCTTGTTATTATCATTTTTCAATTAATTTTTATCAAAAATTAAACTAAAAAGTAATGGAAAACTAGGGGAAGGAAGAAGGGAAAAAGTGAAAATGTGGGGTGGGAAGGGAAGGGAAGGGGCAAGGAAAAAAAAAAGACATTGACTTCCAAATCTCTTTGGCACAGTAGAAGTTAATAACATTACAATGTCAACTTTTTATTTTTATGCATTAGTAGATGCTAGCCACTTGTATAACAACAAACCTATCTAATCAACAAAAACAAAGTCAAAATTTCATTTTTTTTTAATAAAACTCTACAATTTCTACAAATACAGTCTATATGCCCTCCATCCACCGAGCCATAGAAAGAGAAAGGCCACCAAAGCTGCATTACTGCTGCAGTAGGAAACACAGCAGCAGTTAAGTCCCTCTATGCTACAGGAAAAGTCCAAAGAGAATAATCATTTACCTCATCTACTCTTTTGAAAGTGCAACATCTTTTTACAAAACAGGCATAAAATAAAGACGCAGCCCCTATCTGTTCTGGAGGACTTACTGTAACATTTCCCCTCCCTCGGCCCAATTGCCATCATAGTGAAAGTGCACAGATTCTCCCCTGGAAAAAGCAGCAGAGCTACATACTGATTTCCACCCAACAAGAGGTGCTAAAAATAATCAGGCACAGATCAATCCCGTAAACAAAGGGAAGGCTGGACAGAAGAGGTCAGGTCCACCCAAAAACTCTTCCCAGAGAACCCTTCTGTGGGCCCTGCTGCCAACCACTCATTAGCAAGAAAGGAGATGCTTGCTGTCCCCTCCTATAGCTGCCCTTCAAGTAGCATTGGAGCTGATAGCAAGCCTCAAAATCTTACCACACTTCTTTCCCTTCTGGACTGCTCTGCTCCTTGCTGTCTGCAGTGCGGTATTCTTCCAGAATCTACCAACAGTTCTGTCATAAGCCCCCTCTTGCCTAGCCATGGTCTTCTTCCCACTCCTGCTCACTCACCAGAACCCACTCACCAGAGCCCGCATAAGAGGAGGGGCTGTTGCCCAGACAGCTCAGCTTAGTGAGCTGGAGTAGGGAAGGGCGCCTTCACTGCACGACTTGCTCCCACACAGAAGACACCTTGCCAATCACTTCAAAGCAGGCTCTAAGGACATGGAAGGGACATGCAGGAGGAGCATGCCCAGCTGTTCTAGCTGCAGAGGCTGCACAAGGCTAGTTATTTTTATCAGCCACATGGAAAGCAGGCCCTTGCACCTGCTAGCTCTCCCCCAACTGCTCTCCGGTAGCCAACTAATGCAGAGAGGCTCAAAAGCAAGGCAACTGATAATTCAGGTTCCATTGGGACAGCCTGCTAAGAACTTTGCCCATTGAATGCAGAACAAGTGACATTTTTAGTACTTGACAGAGTTTGTTTTATATACAGAAATACCTTCTCATAGGTAAGCCAGCATACTCAATGGGGTTCTGTGGTGAGACAGTGCAGAAGAAAGCAGCTTTGGGATACGTTCAGGGCCTGAGTGACTGTGATTGCAGATTGAAATCATGTACCTGCTCCTTCCATTCAATGAATTAATAATAGTGTTTTCATATTCTACTATTGTTTGCGACTGAATAGCACCATGGAAGTCAGGAAGTGAGGAAAATGTTCAAGCAGAGGCAAGTTTTCTTCTTCTGTGATGATCATGCTACTATGCATTGATGTTTCAATGGAAACGTTTCTATGCAAGACTACTTGCTTTTATAATTTAAAGGGACCAGTTTTATTTCAGCTGATTAAAAATCCGTTTTGCAGATGCAATCCATTTTATAAATTGAATAAGGCTTCCCACTGGAAAGTATGCATTAAATTGAAGCCATTCTTATTATACTTCTAATAAGTAAAATATATATTACAGCTGTTTGGTGAGAGTTACAGAGTTATTGTTATTGTGCATCTACAGGTATAGTCATGCTTACATGCACAGCACAATGTCAAATGGATGTTAGGGTAGACACCCCAACTCCCCAATTTGGATCCAGCACCCTTACTGGAAACATGAAACACTAGGATTTTGAGGGCACTGTAGGAGACACAATGGTGGCAAAAAATAAAAACACATCTGGTAGCAGCTTTTCTGGCTAACAAATGTTATTAAAATGCATTAGATCATCAGATGTATAGAGTTGCTGCTCACAAACATCTCTGCCTCTTAAGAAAAGTTCTAAGTTGGAAAAAGTGCTACCAGACTCCTTCTTGGTTCTTGAGGTAATGCTTGAAAACAAAACAGATACAAGCCCCACTTCTTAAGTCACCCAAAGGCTGTGCAAAGGAGCAAAAAATAGTGGCACTAGCAATCCATAGCAAGAAACAAATTAAAAACCTTGTCTGATGCAACTTTGGCATTGAAGCAAACATGATTTCAATCCTGCTGAGCTGACAAGTAAGACAGGTTCAAACAGGGGCCAACTCTTATCACTTCCCTTCAGCACTGAAAATTTGGAAGTAACTAACCCTGACCTAAAGATTCCTTTTAGCTATGGTGTCACACTTTGTCTTTTCCAACTCCATTCTCTCTTTAAAGCCATCACACCAAGTGCGTAACATGTTTTATGGCAGTGTAGAATATATTGTTAATTATATAAAGGGTGAAGAAATACTCCTTCTTTTGACCCATCATAAATCTATTGCCACTTCATCAAGACTTGAAAAAGAAGCACTCAACCTAAGGGACCTCTCCCAAATTATCTAGTGCAGCCACATATCTTCAACCAGTCTTGATTTTTACGGTCTCCTGATGTGTATCCGGTAACAAATAGCTTTTCAAGCCACAAATGGACCCAGAATATGTGCAGCTGTGCTAATCCATCTCCAGAAGCAGAAAAGTGGGAAAGGGTACTCTCTGGCAGTTCTAAGCACCAAGGACACCAAGATAGGCCTTTTTATCCATTTCTGATGGGGATACGTATACAAATGTTCAGGTTGTAGTTGGCCATGGTTTAACAAACAGGGCGGGTTTAAAAATATTTGTGGGACACAAATGTTATTGTTCAGCTTTCATCAATACAATCTGTAAGTTCCCTATGAAAGCATTTGGTTCAACATTTTGAAAACTTGGAATTCGTTCCATATGCTATTCTTTCTTTTGTTCTTTTTATCATTTGAGCTAGTTTTAAAATATTATTATTTTGGTCTGTTGATTTCCCTTTCAAGGAAACAGTCAGGATATGAAAATTTTATCCTAATAAGATGGGGAGACAAATGCAGACAAATATTGAAGAAATGAAATCACACTTCAAAAACTAAGACATGCCAGAAATCCAGGGCCACATCTTCTATAGCTACGCACTCTCATAGCATTTTGTTTCCTTCACTATCTCTCCCACCTTTCAAATTTTAGAATAAAATAGGGAGATTTAAATCACCTTATAAACAAATGTTACAAATTTGCTACATCCACCACATTTTACTGCAGGGTCCGTGTCAAAATACACACTAACCAGTATATGCCAAATCCGAATCACGTGTGCTGCACTGGTTATTCCTTGTTAGGCTTTCAAAAGTCACAAATGGGGTAGATTTATTCAGGCCTAACTCAACAGTACTGTCCACACTGGCAAAGAACCATTTCCACACAGGCCATTTGGGGAGAAGAGCCTTTTGTTTTATTTTTCAAATTTAGAAACCGCCCATCTCCCTCACAGTGGGATGACTCCACAGGTTGCAGAAGTACATGGGTCTGTAAAGGATGTTTATGCACTCCTTAATTAGGCCCAACAGGATTTGAGCATGCTGCATCCCCTGGGAACCTGAGCTGAATGTTATTTTAAAAAAAGAAAAAGAATACATGAGAGCAGCAGCAGCAGCATGAAGCCAGATCCTTGAGCAAAGAGGTATGAGGTACCAAAAACAATGCCATGTTAGGCACCCATGGGTTTTCTCAAATAGTTTTTTAACTTACCTTGCAAAGCAACAGCAAAGGCAGTGAACTGCTGCAAATAGAAGCTGCAGTTGAACCAAATTGCCTCTGCACCACACAAGGGCACAGAAATCTCCTCAATAAAGTAACACCAAAGAAAGAGAAGGGGGTGAGGAGGAAAATCAGTCTGCTGAAGCCCACAACCCCTAGCAAGAATCTGAACCATAAGGAAAAAGCCATATAATTCCCTTCTTGTTCAGGGTTTCAAAGGGCGGGAAAGGGTTCCCCCTCACCCAGAAACTGTCACTTATCACACACTATATATATAAAAAAAACTTCTATCCTTGAAGATGACAGGATGCAGAAAATGTGAACCAGAGAGCACTATACAAGCTGCAGCAAAACTTTACAGGAGAGCAGAGAAGTAAAAAGGTCTCATGAATGAAGGCGAATATGTGTGTCCCAGGATAATGTTTCAGGAAGGGCCAGAATGGTTAGAGAGAAGTTCCCTGAGGATGAGTCCAAAAGCTCGGAAGACTAAACCTCTGGTCCCCATGACCGACCCAGATGAGATCCTGCTAAAAAGGTTTCCTTTCCCTTCTCCATCCAATTCCACCTCCTGATTATTGTTTCTGTTGGAGGGTACAGCTACATCATGACACGTGATCCTTTTTATATGCAAAGGAAGTAAGTGGGCATCAACTCCATATTTCTGTAATTAGAGTGATCCATTAGATATAAGATGCTCTTGAAAAGGACTTCATTTTGAGAACCCAGAATCAACTGCCAATTGTTTTCAAATTGTACATTTATTTTCAGATGTAAAGCTCTGTAGGATAAGTATGTCTCTCAGAGAAAGCCAGCAACCACTCCACTCAGAAGGAAAACAGCATGAGGACAAGACCATGGGGAGCAAGGGCCCTGTGGACCATTGCAAGAAACAGACATGGCCGCTTTATGGAAGGCAAGATATAGACTTCACATGGCAAAATAACACATTTGTGGAACTTGTTCTCATAGAACATAAAGGTTGCTAGTGGTAAGCATAGACAAGTGCTAGACAAAAGTAAAGGAGTAGGAGCAGAACCAACTGACTTCACATAAATCATCCATAAAATGTAGTCCATGTACAGTTTTTATCTGTACAGTTGAGCCATTGAAAAGCCCATCCCAGTTCATCCTTTTTTCATCCCAGCATAAGCTGAGGATCACAAAATCATCCGGAGGAAGAGCAGCAATAACTCTGAGGATTGAGAACAAGCATAGATTGACTTGTCCTGCAAGAGAGTGACTCACAACTCAACAAAAGAAAGCCCACTCAAATGTCTGGCTTGCCAGTGAAGAGTAGAAAAACTGTCTGCTGACAGACAAAAGGCAGCCATTCATCCTGATGCAGAGAACAGGTAAAACAAAGCGGAAGTGACTCTTCTACAGCATATCATGTGCTGTGAAAAGCCACTGCCTGTATTTTAAAAGATGACCCATTATTGCAGCTCAGTCTTTCTTTCCCCTCCTGCTTTCATGAGTCAGAGATGAATATCTCCCACTGAGAAGCAGAATATACAGAGCTCCCATACGACAGTGCTGAAGAGCCATCCGCAGCAATTCAGAGGAAGCACTGGAGTCACATAGGCAGTCCACTCTGCTAATAAGGATTAAGAAAATTCTGTCAGTGGAGCCCCCAGCTCAATCCTCCCTGGGCAGTCTTGTTGAGCTAAGGGGCATCATTACCTCCAACTTGCTGAGTATGAGACCTGCCCAAGGCAAGATTAATATGAAAGGGAGGTAGTGTCACATAAGTCTCTGGGATGAGAGAGACATGACCATCTTGTTATCGCTCCTGATATATACTGTATGTGTAATAAATTTACAGTTACAACCAATTAAAAATGTTGACTCCATCCTGCGAAGCAAATTTGATAAAGTGCAATTATCTGTGATCCACGATTCAGACAAATATCCCAAAGGTTGTATGTCTCCTTTTGGTGCAAAAAAGCATACCTTTGCAATATGGTTCCCTCTCACCAAGTAAGACAGTGCCCCTCCAGATTAATAGAGTACCCTCCCCCCCCCTCAGGAATAAAAAGGTAGGCACAGTGTTCTGGAAATGCAACACATTAGGTGGGTGGCAGAAAAAAGAGCTTGGCAGAGACAAAGGGTAGCAAGTTGGGCTATTGCGGCAAGCTATTTGTTTGTCAAAATAAGAAAATGTGCAGTGATAACACACCAAATCTGTCCTGTTACATGTTCATACTCAATATTATAACACAAGTACAAAAGGAATGGATTTTGTGATGTTGTGTGGCAACACACATTTCATTGTTTGCCTCTATGTGGATGTCCATGGCAGCAAGTCAAGTTACTCCAGGATTTGGTATCCAGCATGATACACACCATATTTTCAGGAAGTCTGGGAATGGTTAAGACAAGACACATACATGCACATACTTTTTCATACCCAAATTGCCCCTAAAAGCATCTGCTCCCAAGTACTGAAAAATAACAATGGCAATTGTAACTATAAAATTTCTGAGGAAAACTTATGGCACAGGGCTTTTGTTTATCACTATATATTTTTAATGTTTTTTTTTTATTCATTGGTGTTGTAAGCCACCCAAAATTGCTTAAGATGGGCAGGCAGGCAGGCAGGCAGGCAGGCAGGCAAATAAGTAAATAAGTAAATATACATACATACATACATACATACATACATACATACATGCAGTAAAGTCTTTCCAAACCTTGTAAGAAGATGCTTGAGGATGTATAAACCTTTTTGTCCCCCTTCATTTATTTTCATCGTATAACTGGTTTCATGTAGGAAAAAGGAATTTTCCTATTGCTGCTTCCAAAAAGGAACATCCGGCACTCCAAATAACAATGTGGGTCATGGCATTTCTGAAGCAAACAAGCTTTCTAACGGTATAGTCAAGGATTCCAATGTATACACCGAGCAAACTTTATATAAACTCATTTGATTAATGATATTTACACATCTTCTATTTACCATCATTCCTGCATTGTTCATGCAAAATTGCATGCATGCATGTATTAGACTATCCCGCCAGACCGAAAACCTGAATTGATTAATTCCAAAATCAAATCAGGAACTTCATCAAACATAGATTTAAAGTACGGACAGCATAATTTTGTTCTGTGCCCACTTGCGTGATATAATGTTCTTGTCTCCATTTTAAATTATGTGCTGGATAAATTTATTAGTTTGTTAAGTCTCTCATAAGAAAGTACTAACTATTACAATCAAGAAATTATATTAGAATTGCAGGATAAACAATTTAAATGGAAATTAAATGACTAAGAACCTAGATAGTAAGTCATACCCAGATGTTAAATTATCTTAAGATCTTGCCCTAAAATTGGTGCAAATCAAGTTTCAGTGGAGTACTGTTATGTTCATTTCCCTTCAAACAATGGGACCATAAAATTAATCTTAATCATCAGACTGAATTTGTTGCAAGCAGATGTTTACATCAGATTTTTAGATTTTGTTAGAGATGATGCCAAACTATACTCTGTCCTCAGCACATTTTTTTTGTTTGGAAGTAAAGGGGGAAAAAACTATCTGAAAGAATAAATGGCCTCTTGATGACATCATTAAATGTGGACATTTAAAGGTCTCACTAGGACTGACATCTTAACTACAAACATCCTTTGATCCGTGAGTCAATTTCCTTGCTCTGTACTACTCCAACTTCAGTTCCAATAGTAGAGAATATCTTTAGTGCACGGGTTGAGTTATGGACTTCTTGGTGCTTTCTGAACTTGGTTACACGTCATTACCAACTAGGGAACATCATCTCTTTTGCAACTTCAGCTCAGAATGCCTCCAGAGTCCTTTCTCAAAGCTGACTGCTCTAGATGGGAAGAAGTCAGAGCCAGAGCAGGGCAAACAACTTCCTTGTCACAAGTGGAAAGGTCAGGAGATCTGTGCACTGGTCATAGCATGTCTGCCCACTGCCTACTTGGGGCTGAGAAACACACTGTAAAAATTTGTGAAAATAGTCTCCCCTCCCTCTCCCCAAAACACACACACACATGCACTTTTCAGATGAGATCTATTTTGAGTGAACTTCACAGTAAAAATAACCAAGCAGGCGATGCTTGTAAGGGCTAAAGGCACAGATTGTTCACGACACTGGAGAATTCTGCATGTTCTCCCATGAAAAGACTGACATCCCCGGGGGCTTCAATCATTGCAATCCACTGGAGGAAGAGAGAATAGTAGCAAGGCAGAACTGAAAAGTAGCAGTTTGCCAAGTTTCTAAATGCAAACGTTCCTTTTGTATATCTCTCCCCACCCCTTCCCCCCCTTTCTCATGACAATCAAATTCAGTTCCCTCTGAAACAGGAAAGAAATTTAGAGATTATCTAACCAAGAGGCAGCCTCACCCCAGAATCTAATCCTGCTTTCCTTGAAGGGGTGGAGTTAAAAAGCCCCTCTCCCAATTCTTCACCAGAATGTATTCTAGACAAGCCACATCATTTATCCCCTCAAATGTTTTTAGTCATCTAATTGGAAGGAAAAAAGACTCCTGCAAGGATGTTTCCAGCTGACCCAGCGTGTGAGGGGTTATTGAGTACATTCCCCCTTGCTAAAATCCCCAGCTCACAAAAGGTCATCCCTTCTCCCCTTATTGTCCGGACCTTTCAAAAGCACTGGGCCTGAAGAATTGGCTTTGAGGTTTCTAGGGATAAACTACTACCCTCATTCCAAACTAGAAAGGAAGGAAGCTCAAGATAGGTAGGCAGAGATGACAGATCTTTCCCAGTCACATCAGATGTGGCAAAACAGCCAGCAGGCAGCAATTTTGGGGGGTTTCCACCAGGAACAGGAATAGGTCTATGTACAGGCTGTTGGTATTAAGATAGTCACAAATAGCACACATAAAGCAAGAAATGTTATTTCACTCTGCATGGAGCAAACATGTGCTTTAGAAGTTGGCCAACATAATCCAGCCAAAGCAAAATCCAGATAGTTTTTTAGACTGGTCTATCCACAACTGCCTTCCATTCTGGAACAGCTCTACCAAGACAACATGCTCTAGATTCATGCACTAACTAAATAGTCATGCTCTAGCTCTATGCACAGAAGAAGCACGTGTGCTATAATCTGTATACAGGCCAATCTATACTGCCTGATTCATGCATGGATCCATATGTAACATCCATTATGCTATTTTGTTTCAGAGTAAGCATTATATAGACTGCAGAAAGAGAATACAGTAAACCCAAAGAAACAAAAGCATGAGATAAGGAAAAAGGAAATGTAGCTAAACCTAGCTGACACCAGTATCATTCATTGTATCTTTTCATACATTTTACTCCTTGAAAGCCATTCTTGTTTCCACCACATCTATACAGCACTTCCTATACTCTTTGTTGTTCTTTAAATTTGGAACTTATTTCTCAGAATCTCACCAACTTCATCTAACTAGTTTTTTTTTCAATCTTCCACTTTATTTTTGTTTTACAACATGATCCTGATTCATTCTCTTTAATGCTCAAACCTCCTCAGTGTATATTTTTGTATTCAACCCACGTATATTAGGCATCCATATATTCATGACTTTACCTCTTCTTGTTTCACCATACAACATTGTTTGATGTTTGTTTTTCCTGACATTCAGTTTTAACTTCCAAATAACCAAGTAGGTATTCTAATATATAGTCATTTCCATTTCATTCCTAAGCACATATTACCTTATTTCCCCAAATTTACACATGAACAATACACATAAATCTATCTACTTTTTCTTCATCCATCTATAACTTGTAATCATTCATTCCTTTTTCCTTGTCAAACACAGCTACCTTGGTCTTTGATATATTAATTTTAGATCCATTATTCTCATTGCATTCTACAATCTGTTCAATATTCTCTGTGTGAATCATTTACTGGTTGTCGGTCAACAGAGCGACACTATTTGCATAGAAATGTACATCCTTTCATATTGAAAAAACAACACATCCCTAGAGTAACCACAAATATTCCTTACATAATTATAAATGGATAATTCAATTGGAGGTGCTTTTTTAACCTTCTTTGCTCATTCATTTCCAAAGCAATTTTTAAACTTTTCATCAAATTGTTTTGCTTCTTTTAATTGAAGCTATTACTTGCTCTCTTAGTAATTCTCTTTCTCTCATCCTCATTTTTGCAAGTCTCTTACATTCATTTTTTTCCTCATCCACAGTCTCTTTTGCTTCATCTTTGCACCCAGTATGCTTGCTCACATTTTCCATTCGTGTAATTCCACACATTTATGTGGCTTTTCATTCTGTTAAAGGCAGCTTCTCAATCTACTTTCCATTCATTTTATTTGAAAAACTAATCTATCTTCTATTACTTTTTATATAGGACTCATGTTTTTTTCCTAAAGTCCCACTTTCACTTTTTTCTTTTTCTACATGCCAATTTTCCCCCAATATCTGCTGCTGAACACTATCAAAATGTTCTGTATTCAAAACCCATCATTCTTGTATCCTTCAGTAATTCTCTCAGTCATTCATCATACACAATCGAATACATCATGCTTTTAGATTTATGTTCATTCCTTTGCCATGTGTGTACATGAATAGATTTATGCTTACACTATAAGCATATATTCACCAGCCACCATTCTCAGGTTGATGAATAGTCAAATCATTTTTCTGTACTGTCTCATCTTATTCCCACCCACCCATTCATATCACCTAACTGAATAATATTTTCTCCTGTACTGCTTTCATTCAGAAACTCATCTCTAACTCTTCCATTATCACCATTCACTGGAGTGTAACAGGTATAACAAATCTATGAATTCCTGCTTTAAAATAAACAACAATCACACCAATTCACATTTTATTATTTATGTTAACCCAGTCATACTTCAACCCACTTCTCTGCATGAATCATCCACTCCAGTCCACAAGATGATTACCTTCATTCAGATTTTATTATTTACTTATATATTATATTCTTCCCATTCTGTTAGTTTCACTGACATGTAATTTGTTTTTCCTTTGTTTCATTCATTCTTTCATAGGGTTTAACATTTACTGTTCTTACATTCCAAGTTGCAATTTTCCATATAGCATGATCATCATTTGAGGAACCCTGTTGACCAAAGCCATGATACGTATTAGCCTTTGGTCAATTGAGGTCTTCACATATTGCTGTTTAACTAGCTTACACAGGCCTTAGTCTTACCTGTGCCACATATAACATATTCTGTTAATGGTAAAGAGAATGCCAGTTAATTTTGACACATTTTGACCACTGTGAGTAACCAGAGCCCAGTTTTACTGCAAATTGCTCATGGTATTTCTATGCAAAATAAGATATCTAATCTAAAGACTATCTTGCAAGTCAACATTATGTTGCCTACATCCCGCCACATTGGGGGTATTGCGGTGTAGTGCCATATCTGCAGAACAGTTTGTATAATATCTAAAAACAATGGCAAAAATGGACACTTATTTATTTATTTATTTAAATGTTTATGCCGCCCATCTCCCAAGGGACTCCAGGCGGCTCACTTGAGCACCAAATGTGTTCAACTGATGAGAATGCTAGAAAATGAGCATCCCACAATAGCTTCACCCTGAGCCCTCCAGCTGCTCCTGGTGGGACACATTCCCCAAGCCCCACTCTTCACTATGGGGAGATAATCTGGAGTTTGCCAGATCATAAACAGCAAAAGAAACATAATGCAGGGGGGGGGGGGGAAATAGCTCCTCTGGAGCTAATCACAGCTGAGCTAAAAGGGAGATGGTTGCAGCACCAGAGAGCAAGCAAAGGGATCTCAGAAGAAGCAACAGTTCAGGGTCTCCTCCCCACAGCTGGGCTTCAGCCATATTTTTCCCAAAGAGTGACAAACTCTGAAGGACCCTCCCACTTGATGATGATGATGATGATGATGGAGAAGAAGCACATCCCCCTGCACCAGGTCCTATATATTCCCTACATATTCCCTTCCTTTGCCCTTCTTTTACTCTCCTCTACACCTGGCCCCGGTTCAATCGGTCAGCTAGTGCAGGACAGACAACGGAACTGAAGCCCCCCCCCACCTCACTCAGCCCTGGAAGGGAGGAGGAGACCGCCGCGGCGGGAGGAGGAGCCAGGAGCCTGGCACCGTGCCAGTCTAAAGCTGCGAAGCACGCAAGGAAAGGGGGGGGGGACTGGCAGTGGCAGACATGGAAAACCGGCGGGAGGGGCCGCTGCGCTGGAAGGGGGGGGGAGGAAGCACACCCAGGAGGCCCCTGCCCACCTCACGTATCTGTTCTGCTAGGGACAAATTGAGCCCGGCAGAGACGGGGGGGGGGGGGGGGGGGGGGGGGGGGGGGGGGGGGGGGGGGGGGGGGGGGGGGGGGGGGG
>JANHFM010005022.1:90578-101308 GCA_032468115.1 Grayia smithii | reverse complement strand
TGGACTTCAACTCCCAGAATTCCCCAGCCATCTCTGCTGTCCACACATCTTCCAGTGGCCAAGGTTGAGGAACACTGCTCTATGGCAAGAGGTGGGTCTTCCGGTCAGCTCCACAATTGATAGGGTTTTTGGTTAGGACAGGTAGAGGAAAAAGGATACAGCACTAGGAGGAGACTCTATGGTGGGGGAACTGGACTTCCGGTCAGCTCCAGAATTGAATGAGAGGCTTCCGGTTAGGACCTTTGTGGCTCTTTGAGGGTTTAAGGTTGCCGACCCCTGATTTAGCCCAACAGCTCTGAAGAATTTTCATCCAGTTTCCAACCTTCCCTTTTTAGGAATTGGTCATGCTTGGGGATGTTTAGATGCCTCCTCCTGTTTAACATCCATCATATAATGGAGCAAAATTCACTTAACAAATGTCTCACAAACGTTGGGCTTAATTGTCATAAGTCGAGAACTATCTGTAGTTTTAGTAGTATTCCAGTATTGGAGGGGCTGCCACAAAGAGGAGGGGGTCAATTCCAAAGCACCTGAAGGCAAGACAAGAAACAATGAATGGAAACTAATCAATGACAGAAGCAACCTGGAATTAAGGAGAAGCTTCCTAACAGGGAGGACAATCAACCCGTGGAAGGGAAGTGGCCCCCAGGAGCTGTGGGGGCTCCATCCCTGGAGGCTTTCAAGAAGGGACTGGACATTCCCCTGTCTGAAGTGGCATAGAAGGTCTCCTGCTTGAGCGGGGGGTTGGACTAGAAGACCTCCAAGGTCCCTTCCAGCTCTATTCTGATTGGTTGATTTTCCAGGCTCCTTGGTTGAGGCTGGGGCAATGGTGAAATCCAATTCTTTTACTACCTGTTCTGTGGGCGCCTTTTTCTAGAGCTTTCTTCATGCGTGGCCAGGTGCTATGAATTTTGTCAGCCCATTCAGCTGGAGTGTCCAGAGTGGGGGTCTGTATGTCCAATTCCAGGATGGCAGGGAAGTCCCTTCCTGCCACTACCTGCATAACCTGTGCTGTGGTGTACCACATTATTGTATGCAGCCTCAGTGAATGGCAGAAGGCTGCATCAGTCCATTTGCTGATATGATATGTAAGAATGTAAGTAGAATTCTACTATGGTGTTTGCTTGTTCAGCAGCAACATTCATGCTGGGATGAAAAGCTGAACTCAACTCCTGTTCTGAGCTGATTAGCTGGAGAAAGTTTCTCCAAAATCTGGCGGTAAATTGCACCCCCCTATCTGAAATGATACGTCGGGACACCCCATGTATCATTTATATATGGTATATGTGCTGAATGAATAGTTTTCCTAATCGTTGGGCTGATGGTAACCTCCTAGAGGGAACAAAATGTGCCTGATTTGAGAATAAATTGATTACAGTCCAAATAACTTATGACCTTTGCTGTTAGGTAGATCAACAATATAATCCATAGTAATTTCATCCCAAGGTCTTGTGGGCTCAGCTACGGATTGCAAAAGGCCTAGGGGTTTTCCTGGTCATGGTTTGGATGCCGCACAATTCAGACATCCATGCATATACCTCTCAATCTCTGTTCACATTTGCAGCCACCAGAAATGCCATCGTATCAGATGTAAGGTTTTCAAGAAGCCGAAATGACCAATGGTTTACTTTCTCTCTTAAGTACCGGTATGTACCCTCTGGCAGAAACTTCCTAGTGGATGCTTTATCTCACATGCTGCAATACAATAATAAACGGGAAGGGGTAGTGCAGGCCATGATACCCAGTGGATAGATAACAGCTTGGGTTCAGAGCAGTGACCTCCAATCCAGAAACTAAAAACCAAGTTTTTAGAGGCTTATGATTTTGCAGCTTTCACACATATTTTAACATGGTTGAAAACAAAGATGAAATAAACCTAAGTCTGGGGAACAATCACAAATAGCAAATAAAATAGCAAGGCAGTGATTAAAATCCCCCCAAACAACAATCAATCCATTCATGTGATTATAGCATCCATCAGTTGGCATTATAATCTGAGAAGAGATTTCACCTTGTGGATAAACAACTATTTAAAACAGGACAGATTATCAGATTATCCAGGAAGTCTGCCATTATTTGGCAGAGAAAAGGGCAACATTCTAGCAGCCAAATGATCACCCAGATTAGGAGAGCAGCAGAAAGCAGACCAAACATCAGGTGTTTATATGTAAAATATCAAAACCATCCTGAGAAAATTGTTTCTCACTGCAGGAAAATCACTAAGTCCAGAATGTAAAATTACTTAACTAAAACCTTGACAACAGCAGTAACATCCTCAGTGGTCACAAAATAGACAGCATGACAGGCATAGCAGCAAGATCAAGGTTCCCTTCTCCTCCACTTATCTGTGTAGAGCAGTGTTTTTCAACCTTGGCCACTGGAAGAGGTGTGGACTTCAACGCCCAGAATTCCCCAGCCAGCTCTGCTGGTGTACTCAACACTGGTGTAGAGTATCAATACATGTATAAAAGGGGTAGGGCTTGGATTGTGGTGCTATGACTATTATATTGTCTGGTTTGACACACACACACCAACAATGGCAGAACAGCAGCCATCCTGCATCATCTCTGCAACTGGTTGTGCCATAATGGACCTTCAGAGGGTTAGTGTCAGGCTTAGCCCAAGAACAAAATGAAACAATTCAGCCAGAATTCGGTTTTTTTCATTTGCTTAGATGTGGCAGACAGAATCTTGCCAGACTATAGCTTTACTACTCCTAGCCTAACAGATATACCCTTGGAGATTCTAAAGAGTGGCTCTTCTTATTCTCTTCCTCTGTATCTTATCCAGCTCTGGGCTGGGCTGCCTCTTGTCTCCCTCCCCTTTGTGGAATGTGCTCCCTCCTTCCTGGGAAACTGACACTTCACGCTGTAGTCTATCACTCTGGGTCCCCCTCCATGGGCACTATGTCTCATAGCTAGAGGTTCAAGGGGTCTATGTGTGTATATGAGCATATCTCAGAATAGAAATCTAACCTATAGCAGGTTTTATAAGGTTTTTTTTAATGAGATTTATTTTCTGAGAATATGTTATCAGAGTATTTTAGGTCTGGGTGTGCTGCTTCAGTCAAGACACTTTCCAATCAGGATGATACTTCACATATGGCTGATATTTTATTCTTTATATACCAACATGAAGAAAGAGTATATGACATCATATCATAGAAACTTAAACACAGAATAGCTTTAAACACCATTGCCTACTAACAAAGTCAAACAACACACTATAGAATACAGTATTTTTGAAATGTTATTCATTGCTTATATGATACACATTAATCTGACAAAATACTTTATGGGGATAAACAAAATCTAACTCCTAACTAGCAACCTTCTATTAGGTAAAGGTAAAGGTTCCCCTCGCACATATGTGCTTGTCATTCCCGACTCTCGGGGGCAGTGCTCATCTCCATTTCAAAGCCAAAGAGCTAGCGCTGTCCGAAGACGTCTCTGTGGTCATGTGGCCGGCATGACTAAATGCCAAAGTCACACAGAACGCTGTTACCTTCCCACTAAAGGTGGTCCCTATTTTTCTACTTGCATTTTTTGACATGCTTTCGAACTGCTAGGTTGGCAGAAGCTGGGACAAGTAATGGGAGCTCACCCCGTTACGCGGCGCTAGGGATTCGAACCACTGAACTGCCAACCTTTCGATCAACAAGCTCAGCATCTTAGCCACTGAGCCACCACATCCCAATGTAACCTTCTATTAGGAGGAGGCTAAAAGAAGCATGCTTTCCATGTGTGTAGGCCTGGTAAAAAAGGCTGAAACTGAAATCAGCAAACCATAGGCTGAGTGATAGACAAAGAGAAGACCCAGAGTAATTGTATAACTCTCCTTAAAGAGTTATGATCATAACTGAGTCCAGAATGGTGGCTGTATATTGTTGTGGTTTTAGGTTAAGGCATCATGTGATCAGATCCAATTTTTCAGCGTTTTTGCTGAAGTCGTTAATTGAACACTGTGGTCATTAAGTGAAACAATTTTACCTAATGGGTACTTGTTGCCAAAAACTGGAAGTACAGTAAATACCAGAAACTGGCAAAAAATGTCAAAAATCATGGTCATGTGATAACAGGATACTGCAAACAACTGAAAAAGTAAGCCAGTTGCCAAGCATCTAAAATGTGATCATATGACCACAGGGGGAGTGCAGCCATCAAAGCTTTAAAAAAAGATCCTAGATTGGAGGGGCAGGATCCATCGTAACCTTGAACAATCGCTAAGCAACCAGTCGTAAGTCAAGGACTGCCTTTATTTACCCTCCTCCCATTGTCCCCTTGTAAAAAATAAATAATAATGTGCTGAAGTTTCAGTGTCATTGGATTTGGATCTGCAATGCGGAAAAGATTTTAAATGACCTAACCTTGATGCCAAGTTACTAAGGCTTTCAAATTCAAGGGTAACATTATTTAGACGGCAAACTGGCAGTCTAATCTGCATTCCAGCTTTTAAATTAACATGAAATATTTTAAAACTTAATTCTATAGCTGTGATACAAATTGAGCATTAGATTTATTATAATCCTCCATACTGAAAAGTACAGTACAGCCAATGCTTACTCTCTTTTTTTCTTCCAAAAAGTAAGCAGCATTCAGTATTAGAAATCCTTTTCAAGTTCAGCAAGATCAAATGTTTCTTTAATGTAATGAGAATGTTTTTCTATAATGTGATGTTAACACTGCAGAATCTTCAAAATATGGGCCTATGTTTTGCACACTGCAGCTTTGACAAATTAAGAAGGAATGGCAATAAATCCCTACATCTGATGGATATATTATGGACAGATATTTGGGGGTTCAACTGATTTATGAGGTTGACAAAAGATGCTGGGATTCACTGTCCCAGACTTATTCTCATTTAGTGCTGAGATTAAAAAGAGCTGCTTGCCAGCAAGGCTGCTTAAATGGAAATGATGTGAGTATGCATATTAGTTGGTTACATACTCTTCACCAAACATGAATTACTGACTGTGCTGACTGGGGAAAAGGCTGAGTTAGGTGGTACAGGAAGAAGGACCAAGTTAGGATTAAGAAAACAAATGCAAATATCAGGACATATGAAACCTCAAAGAATCTGTTGAGAAGAAGCTGCATTTGCCTCCATTAGGAGTGTTAACCCAAGAGTTTATAACTTCTTGTCTTTCCCACGAGAGTAGTCAAAGCTAATGGCTGAACCACATTATAAGCTTCAGCTTCTGGCAGGTCAGGCAGGAAGGAAATCAAGAACAGGAAGGAATAATAGGGTTAAAAAAAGAAATCAGTTTATGGTGTGTATTTATTGTATTTATTAAGGTCTAGAAGCCTTAAGAACTGATGAGGCTTTCATGAATCCTCTTAAATTTATGGAGTCAAAACTATGAACAATGTCTCTTTCAATATCTCATCATAAAGGAGAACTTACCATTCTCAAGTTGGTGATTTCTACAAAAAACTATAAAATGTTTTATAAACTTTTAACCCTTTGGCGTAAAGATGTAGTAGAGTTAGCCAAGAAGATATTTGACATTCTTTTTCTACCTTTACCCCCATGGAAAGAAAGATAGGAATCACAGAAGTAAAAAAGGGGAAACCTGTTTTAAATGTAAACACACTGATCATTTACAAGCTGGGTCATATTCTTGCTTTTTAACCCCACTCAGTTCCTTAAACTCTCCAACCCTTCCTTGACGTACCATGAGGGAAGGGGGAAACAGAGTCATAATTGGAGCATAAATTACGTAGGGTCAGAGCTGGCTTTCTGTCAGGGTTCTGAAAGATTCCCTAATTAAATCATGAATTTTGAGCCAAGCTTCAAAAGAAATCCAGTTATTTATTAGGAGCTTCATGTCAGCACATTCCCAAGTGAAGCCAGTTCTGACCCTACATAATTTATGCTCCAATTATGAACCTGTTCCCCTGCCCCAGGGTGTGTCATCAATGACATTCACCAATGGAGCAATTTCGCGGGTTGTAGAGGTCACTCCAGTCCGGCTGCTGTAGATAACCCTGGAATACAGCCTTGAGAGAGATAAGTGTGGAATGTGCATCTGTCTTTGGCTGCTGTGCCATTTCACCAGTTTCCCATCCCCTCTGGCCTATGACAACTTGAGAGCAGGCCAGGGATGCTTTGCAAGTTGTCATTTCTCTTTAGCAGTGTCATTGCTGTATGTTGTTCCTTAACATTTCTTTGGAATTCATCAGTCCACCCTTCCCCTTTTTTTCATTTTGTTATTCCCAGCTATAATATGACCATATCTATATAAATGCAGATTCCAAGCTGACCTTATATGATTCAGTCCTATAGTGAAATCATCTGTTAGGAGAGCTGATCAGATTGTCTAGGTCATGTGTTGTCAGTCTGAATATTTACATAAATGCACATCAGACATTCCCCCAAAAAGAAGTGTAGCCAAGCTCTTAAATTTAAAACAAATAAAGTGTTTTCAAACATCCAGATATCTGATAATTCTTTGTTCTCTTTTGTTTTTAAAAGCAAATGATAATTGGGCAGCCACCAGGAGTTGTAATGAAATTGGCAATATGTACATTTGATAAATTAATCGATAAAGTCTGGTCTCCTTCTGCTTCGTTAGAAATAGAATTGCCACAGATCTTGTTTGAAGTACTGTAAAGAAAGCTATCCTCAAAATGTTAAGTGTTCCCCATGAAAACTCAGGTTAGCAGCTATATTAAGAATTGCGAGAAATGGTATTATGATTTTAATTATGTATTCATTCCTCATATTTAGATAGCCATCCATCTCACAGACATAACAAAAAACCTCACAGATTACATACCTCACAGTTTCACAGTTATTACATGCGCACAGCAAGCCATTCATGCCTATCTACAAATAGAAAAAAGAAAAGAAAGAAAGGAGCAAAAGACCAGAGAGAAGAAAGACTGGAAGGGAGCAGTTGGAAATGCAGATAGGTCTATTCTATTGCCTCCTATTTAATTATATTATATTAATTATTGATTTTATAATTGGAATCCATTAATCTCAAAGTTAAAAACAGCCAAAGATGCTGAATGGACTACATGCTGCTAAATTGGAGAGGCACAAGACTTATCATGAATTCATTTTCTGAAGGAAAAAGACTTGTGTCCTCTGTCCAACAGAGCATTCACTCTCTCCCTGGCCTACAAGCATGAAATCCAAAACATTCAGTACCTTGGACTGCAGGCTTTAGAAAAATGTGGTCTAGTTTGGCCCAGAGTGAATGAACAAAATAGAGTGAATTTTAAATAAAAAAATTCCGAATAACCTGCAGGGATGTTCTGCAAGATTATCAGAAGTGAAGTCTGTCACATCAATAGCTTCTGGGTGGATTGTAATAAGGAATTTTGATGCAAAAAGGTTGACCTGTAGATTTAAAACTCGGAAGGAAGGAAACATACATACACAAAAAGAACTATCACCATAAACGGATTATTTGCAGTTTAAAAGCATGCACTAAAATTTCAAGTGCCCTGCTATGACTGTTAATAAATTGTGGTTCCTGATGGATTCCAGTTTTCACAATAGTTCAGCTGCAAAAATGTTCAAGAGCTGTCATCTCATCATTGTGGATGAAATATTTTTGTAATGGAGTTTGTGTGACAAGGACCATTCAAAGAATTGGAAACGCTGATCTCCATTCAAGGTGAATTATTTAATCTAAACCAGTTTTAAAATGCTGAAAATATCACCTAGTGAATTAGCTAGGAGAAATTAATAGGTTGAAGCACAATAAATTGGTCCAACTATGTACTGATCCTGTGGCAAATCTTCTAATTTTACCTATATATTCATAGGACCATGCTTCCTGATACTTAGCAATAGATTTTTTTTTAATGTGTGAGCTAAATCAGTACTGATGCATGTATAGTATCCAGAAAAGAAAATATCATGTGCAGCATATAGTAGTACCCTGAATTTTTCCTTTGTTTTCAAACATTATCATATTCATACCTTAAAACAATCATTAAAACTATGTTAGTTCAGGTGAGACTTCCACTTGATGGCACTAGATCATTTAGATGAGTCACAAGTGTTTCATAGGTCTCCTTGTCCCATGCTGCAAAAGAGCTCAGATTTCTTTTTACTGAAGACATAAGTCAAGCTATAAAAATGAAATATGCACAGGCAAATATGTAGGAAAATATAACAACTGCTTTACTATTATCAGAGCTCAAGAAAAATGACTTTGTGAACTGATGGACAGTTTCTCTCCTGCTTGTATCATTATAAAATGCATTCAACCTTCGGTATGGCCAAAACCTAATCCGTAGCATGACACATCTAATCTTCTTAGCAAGGCCATTTTAGAACCTCCTTACACAGTGCTGCGTTTGGCATTTTCTGAAATAATCTTGTATGACTCGTCAGTCAACCATACAACAATATCATTTCGTTATTACTGCCCACTGCAGAAAAGTAACAGATGTTTGGCCACAATATGTTGATCCTGTTAGAAAGGAAGAAAGGAGGCCAAGTTAGCACTTTAATTTTTCCTACATGAAATACACAGGCAAATATATAGGAAAACACATATATAACACATATATACACTAAAGCCAATAAGGAAAACATTTTGAAGTGTAAAAGGAAAAAAAAAGATGATGAGGCACTGTGACTTGTTTTAATTGAGTCACATTGTTCTAGTGACACCATGCATATCTAGTCTCAATTAGATGACTTCACCCTATAGAAATCACCCCACTATAATGTCAGTCTCCACATCTTCAGTGGAGACTGAAGTGATGCAGTGGCGCAGTGGCTAAGACGCTGACCTTGTCGATCGAAAGGTGGCCAGTTCAGTGATTCGAATCCCTAGTGCCACATAATGGAGTGAGCTCCTGTTTGTTACTTGTCCCAGCTTCTGCCAACCTAGCAGTTTGAAAACACGTAAAAAAAGCAAGTGGAAAAGTAGGAACCATCTTTGGTGGGAAGGTAACCTTTGGCATTTAGTCATGCCGGCCACATGACTACGGAGACATCTTCGGACAGTGCTGGCTCTTTTGCTTTGAAACTGAGATGAGCACCGCCCCCTAGAATCAGGAATTACTAGCACAAATGTGCGAGGGGAACCTTTACCTTTACATATATATACCCTGGTTCCCCCAAAATAAGACATCCCCTGATAATAAGCCCAATTGGGCTTTTGAGCGCATGGCAATAAGGCCAAGCGCTTATTTCAGGGTTCAAAAAATATAAGACAGGCTCTTATTTTCGGGGACACACGGTATATTATTGCAGGGATGAACAATCATAAGCTGCTTTATACCCATTTGAAGTTTTTTCTGAAAGCACCCACAGAACAAATTGCATTACAATATCACCATTAAATATCTGAATAGTAATTCATAATCATTCCCATTCAACTTTTGATTTGGCATATAATTTTAGGTTATCCATGTAAAAAGAATATGACTTTTTTTACCTTGCTTTGAAAATTGTTAGCCATGTTTTTCCTTACTTAGCATACTTGTCATCTGGATCATTACAAAACTGAATAATAATGGTGATAAGGAATCACTCTGAAATGCCCCCTTTTTTAAAATTTCTACTTCATGTAACTTATCCTCCTTAAGCATCTGTCTGCCATGTTTTCATGGTCATTTCTACAAAACCTTGAATATTTTGATTGACCCCAAACATTTCTATACTTTTCATAATCCTGTTAGTGGAAGGGAATCAAATACATTCTTGTACTCAATCCAAGTCATACTTAAATTCACTCAATCTTACTTTGATTTTATAATGATTGCTTCATCAATAAGTACAGATCTTTAACTCCTCATACATTTCTGTCATTACTCTTTTGCTCAACTGAAGAATTTTTCTTCAGACAAATGTATTATGCCAGTAAGAATTTTGAACAAACTATGGTAAGTATTGATCTTAAGTTTGAGATATGGCTCCTTGAAGTACAGATAGTTAGGACTGCAGAAAAAAAAATTGCAACCAGCCTTCCTTCCACTGAGGACATGTATACTGCACAAGCCAGAAAGTGGGCTGAGAAAATATCTACCGACTCCTCACAACTTGAACATAAACTGTTTCAACTCCTCCCCTCAGGAGACTGCTAAGGGGCATTGCACGCTAAAACAACTAAACACAAAGACAGTTTTTCCCCCAAGCCATCATTCTGCTACACATAATTCCCACAGCACTGTCTTATGCCTAAAGATAAGTAACCATGTAGTAGGACTGTATTACTAATATCTTTCTCACCTTTCCTATTATTTACTCCTATTGGTATCTTATGATTATCACTTGTTGGTTTTATCTTATAATTTATGGTTGTATTTTATTATTTATGATTTATCACTTTATTGCTTGCTTGTATACTGAGAGCTTATGCACTAGAGACAAATTTCTCGTGTGTCCAATCACACTTGGCCAATAAAGAATATTCTATTCCACTCCACTCCACTCCACTCCATTCTTTTTCTGTTTTCTTTCATTATTAAGAAGAATCTCCCAGTTCTCATTCAGTTTTCAATTTGGCTCATTTTTTCATCCAAATGCATGTAATTCATCAGTCTCAAGTTCATCTGATTTTTTTTTTTACTATTACCATATTTTCCCCCTTTTAATTTATTTTTGTAGTGTAAATCCACAGTACCCTCTTAGTTGTGTTTGATGGCCAGTCTGCCAGTTCTCTCTGGAACATAAAATTTATTCATGTTTCTTCTTCTTCTTCTTCTTCTTCTTCTTCTTCTTCTTCTTCTTCTTCTTCTTCTTCTTCTTCTTCTTCTTCT
>JANHFM010005022.1:76852-90149 GCA_032468115.1 Grayia smithii | reverse complement strand
TCTTCTTCTTCTTCTTCTTCTTCTTCTTCTTCTTCTTCTTCTTCTTCTTCTTCTTCTTCTTCTTCTTCTTTTTTTACTTTGATGATGCTTAGAGCTTGTCGAACTGATCCAGATTTGTTCTAAGTTATCAATTTTATTTCTATGGACTTAGGTGAGCATCATACGAATTGCTTTTTTCTGATAATGCTTCATTCCTCAGTTATTGCAGTTATTTCTTAAATATCAGATCTGATTTTGGATTGAATGTTGTATATTTTATAAGTTCAGCTTCAGTTTTTCAGCTTTCAGAGTTTTTTCATTTGATTAAAGTTGTTCACATCTAACCAAAGTTCTGTCACATTCAATTCTAAGCTAATTTCTCATTTAGGTTTACCACTTGCCTTTACTTCTGCTTATTAATGACATGATTGTAAGTAATGACACAATCAATGTATTAGAAAAAAGTTGCCTTTTTTTCTACTACAGATTGATTTGAAATGATTTCCAGTGTTTAGTTTATGTATCTCAGCCAAAAGCCATGCTTTTGTTTAAGACATTCTCATTCTTCTTGTTAATTTTGAAAACCTTTTAATGACTTTTTCAGCTAATTCTTCTTGACCATTGGTTAGGTTTGATTGCTTGTTTTCTACAAATTGCTACATTTTCTTGCCTAAAGAAACATTGTCTTGTGAACCTTGATTCTCCTTTCCTGTTTCCACTGATAGAGTGAAAGAGCCTCTGTCACGCATTTCCAATTGCTCACTTTTTTCAATTGCCCATTTGATTCACCTTCCAATTCAACTCAATTTCTCTAAAGATATTGGGTTTTGAGTCTTCATTGATCCAAGAGACTTTGTACAGTAATGGCTGAATCCTGAATTGTTCCAAATAAGATGCATCCATTTTTTAAATCTATTTGCTGAGGGATTGGATTCAAAATATGTTATATGTTTTATATTTGCCATTGTCTCAGGAATTGCCCCCTCCTTTTCTTCTTTTTTTTAAAATTGAAATTATAGATGGTAACTATGCCTATTTTAATCAACTCTTATCTTAACCAGGACAGTTTAACTATTTTGTCCCATAGGGGCAAAAGTTAACATTGCTTTTGCTGTCACATCATTGTAATACAATGTTCTATCTTTAAAATATTATCTGAAAGAATTCTAATGAGAGTGAAAATATGAAATAGATGCACCAGATGTTCATTTCATCTGTGAAACCAAACCTCTAGATTTTTTGGGGGGGAAGGGGAATAAATGCCAACTTAGCTTTCATCATTTGCAAATACAGGTGATCCTTGTGTAATGACCATGCATCCCGTTCAAATTTTTGATGACACTGAATGAGGGATAGTTATGATAGATCTGCAAACTTATGGCCATCATAGCATGCTCACAGTCACATGAACATAATTTAAGACCTTACCTGATGGCTTCTCACAAGTCCTTGCTTAACAACAGCAAGTGGGACTGCCAGACTGCCATTGCTAAATGGCACAGTTACATGGTTTTTCAGCTTACAACCATGTCGCTTAATGACAGAGTTTCTGATCTCAGTTGGCATTGTTAAGAGAGGACTAGCTGCACCACCATCTGCATGGAACTCCTCTCTGAGCCATCAGAAGAACAGAGTTTGTTGAACTATAATTGCTAGATGATTTTGCTTAATTATAGAGTCCTCTGCAGTGATTGGACATAGCTATATTAGAAGACCTATATCAATCATTTCAACCTTGTTATTGGTCTTACTTCCTTCATTATTTTATTTGCTTCCAACTTCTTCCTAGGTGGCTTTTTAGTTGGTCTGTTGTTTCTTTAATCAGCTGTTCCCCAAAATTTAAAAGGATTGTTATAGTTTAGATACCTCTTTGGAAACAGAAGTGCTCTTCCAATTCTTACTTTTCCATATTTGATTTGATTTTCCACTTGTGTATTATCATCAAGTACTGCATCTTTCTGTAGTCCAATCTAATTTGAAAATAATTTGGTAAGGGGTATCAGTGGATCATTTAAAGTAGATAGAAATTCTTTCAGTCTTAATAGATCCAATGACCACTTCATGGAAAACCTGTTAAAAGCCTCATGTTGTTCACCCAAGACTTGTATAATCTTTTGCAAACAGGAATACCTCAAATCATTTGCCTGATTTGCTAGTAAGAAATCCTAAACCATATAGGTGAAGGGTTAGGATTAGGTTAGGGTTAGTTGCCTTATAGTATGGGGCTTTGTTGTTATAGATTGAATTCTTATTCTGTGTGGCTGTAACAGAAATATGCTATTATCCATGTGTTTTTTCTCTACTTTTAGAGCTAGGTTTATTTGGAGGGGTTTCAGCTTGCGATTTGTGAGTCTTTCTATTTCTATTACTCTGTTCTCCCCTTAACAACCCAAGATAAAGTTTCATAAATACAGGCATACCTTGGAGATACTGAGGGTTTGGTTCCACACTACTGCAATAAAACGAATATTGCAATAATAGTCGCACAATATTACACGGATCACAGGGTGGTTTTTTTTTTTGTTTCCCAGTGCATATAAAAGTAATGTTTACATTATATTGTAGTCTATTAAGTGTGCAATAGCATTATGTCCAAAAAAGTACATACCTTAATTAAAAAATACTTTATTGCTAAAAAATGCTAATCATCTTCTGAGCCCTCAGCAAAGTATGCCTGTAATTAGCATTAGAGATTACTCCATAAGAAGATAAATGTAATTTAAGACTCAACAGCTCACATAAATTGTGGCTGTCTCTTCCTCCATATCGCCCAACCTGGCAAAGGCAACCAAGCTGGATAATTCATTTGACATCTGATGCCCAGGACTCACAATTTCAAATGTGACCCTTGTTGACCCTAGCAATAACTGATCTGATATGAAAATTGATACATTTTTTAATATCCAGCACTGCAATGGATTAGGGAATGCACATATTCTGGGACATCTGTTAAAATCCTTTGGGTTCACATACCACTCAACACCATACAAGCTCAGCCACCAAAGAAAGCTTCCAAAGCAAGGAAGAGGAAGAAGAAGAAGAAGAAGGAGTAGGAGAAGGAAAAGGAAAAGGAGAAGGAGAAGGAGAAGGAGGAGACAACAATGTTGTCAGCTTGTGTGATCCTTCTGATAGGCTTTTGTCAGCATATCATTCAACATCATTGGACCACACAAGCCCAGCCACCAAGGAAAACTGCCATTGGGAGGAGGAGGAGGAGGAGGAGGAGGAGGAGGAGGAGATGGTCAGGTGGAACAGATAGCTCCAAGGTCATATATAGATATGTCTACAGACATAATGAGGATCATTGGCACCACATTTCCATAATCTTTCCCCTCTGCTGAAAGAGATAGCAATGTATGTCTCAGTTATAGCAAAAATGCAGCTACTATTAAAGTAAGAAAATGGAGAAGAAAAGTGTTGTCCTTCACGTCATAGAATAAAATGCCTTCAGCAGGTCCTCCTCATTCTCAGGGCTACCCAACTTCTCTAGGAAACTATAGGAAAAATAGCATGATAGGAAAGCCGCTATGGTTTATTCACACAAAGAAACTTGATATCCCATCATTATTCTAGCCCAGCAGTGATAGTCATCTCTAGGACAAAACTGTTGTACTGATCAATTCTATTCTGTTTCAAAGAGTATGAAAGACTTAAAACTTAATGTCTCACTGGAGTTTTGATCTCTCATAATTCTAAGTCAAATGGTTCTCCTAAGATATTAGAAAGAGAAGGTTTTTGATAAATCTTTAAATTGTCTTTTTCTTCAACTTTTTATATAGGGGTTAGATACAGCAGACTAATTATAATATGTTGCAAATTCTTTTTATCTCTTCCAAGTCAGGAAGTAAAGGCTTTTTATTACTCATTTATGCAGCTGTTTCCCCATTTCTTTCACTGTTCATACAAAACCTCTCCATTGTAATGTTCAGTAATCTTTCTTTTTTTCATTGTTCTTTGCTGCTAAAATAGGCTCTAGAAAGCATAGACATATATTAGTTGTTGGTTTTCAAAAGCAGGTAAGGAAGGCAGTTGCAGCCTCATATAATATGCATTAAAAAGCAAGAAAAGGGGAATAGCTTAAGGTGAAAGGGAATGCTATAAGAAATCTTTGAACATGAAGCAGGCAGAAAATGCACAACTGCAAGTCATTCAAATGACTCTAGAAAACACAGAACAGATTCACCAGTGGAGCTTTACATAAAAATCCACTCTAATGGTGTCTATCCACCTTGCTGCTACTAATCATCTTCTTCTCAAGCTTCTTAAGAGACCTTTGCATCATCTATCCAAAATATGATAATTTGAGTATGGCTATTTCTGCCTTGAATGATTCACTCCATGTTTTGTTTGTTCCTTTTCTTGGTTGTCCACAGTATTCTCAGAAAAGTTCAAAAATGTGAATATTTTTTTCTATTCTGCTTCTTGAAAGTTCAACTTTCACTTCTATAGAATGTCACAAGGAAATACAATTACCATAGAAAACTTTGTAAGTATAGACACATCGCAACATCTGAATATTTTTTACAATTGCTATTCTTCCAAAAGCTCATCCAATGTGTATTTCTGGACTGTTGGCTTCTTTACTGTTGGTGGTCAATCCTAAATGTCATAAACTATCCACTATTTCAGTCTCTTAATTAACAATTGTAAGGTCAGTTGCTGTACCTTTTGTCACATAGCCTTCTTCATATTTAATTTAGTTTATTTTTTCACTGTGCTCCTTGATTCTCATTACCAAAATTTGCAGCTCATTTTTTAGTTTCAGCTATCAGAGTAGTGTCATTGGCATAGCATGATTATTGATGTTTTGCTTCCAGTTTTAAAGCAATGCTGACCTTCTATCAATCTAACCTCCCTCAATATATATTCAGCATATACTGTGGGTTATAATTAATAAATGAAGAGAGAGTATACAGCCTTATCTCATTCCTTTGCAGAGCCACAGCCAGTTTGTTTCACTATGTTGTGTTTGGACTGTAGCTTCCTGACTTATAGATTTTGCATGAAAACAATGAAAAATTCCCATTTTCCTAAGAAAAATCCCATAGTTTGATGTGAGCAACAGAAATGAAAGTCTTTCTGTAATCAATGAAGCACATCATAACTTCTTGCTGATATGCTTTGGCTTTCTCAGTTATCCAACATGCATCAGCAATAAAGTTTCTTCTTCCATCTTTTCTAAAGCCACTTTGAACATCTGGCATTTTCCTTTCCATGTGGCAATGGTATGAACTGTATAATTCTTGGATCAATTATGATTCATACTCTAAACAAAAGTCCTTGCAAAAGTTGACTTGGAAGGTGAATTAAATGGACAATTAGAAAAATGGGCAGCTGAAACAATGCAGAATGTTATTATATGTTTGTATTTATCAAAGAACAACACAGTACAAATCAAAAACCCTACTTTGATTGGAATTCTTAGCTAAAAACCTGGGAATTATCCAAGTAATATCATAAAATACGATATGTGCCCAGCAAAGTGGGGGCTTTGTAAATCCATGGTTGATATAACACACGCATGCACGCATGCATACACAAACAAACAAAAAATCTGTGTCTAGTAAGACTCATCAAGAGGAAGATTAAAATGTTCTTAACTGGCTTAGAATCAAGTTGACGTGGACACAATATAAAAGATGGATGAACCCATGGGAGTTTGAGGGATTTATAAGCAACTTAATTCTAATGAAAAGGTTTAACCTTTACCAAACAGACTTCATTAGTAGGATGCAAACAGCACACAACAGATAAGCAATCAGTTGCAATGCTGTGAAATAGATATGCCGCTATTAGACACATGTGCAAAGGTTTTAGGGATTTCCCATTTACTGAGAATTGTGTAAATGGCCAAATATGGATTACCCAGTGTTAGGCCTTGTGTGAAACTAACAATATAAGCTTGCTTGTATATTTATGGGGACATGGTGGCTCAGTGGCTAAGACGCTGAGCTTGTTGATCTAAAGGTCAGCAGTTCAGCAGTTTGAATCCCTAGTGCTGCGTAACAGGGTGAGCTCCCGTTCCTTGTCCCAGCTTCTGCCAACCTAGCAGTTCGAAAGCACATAAAAAGGGCAAGTAGAAAAATAGGGACCACCTTCGGTGGGAAGGTAACAGTGTTCCACGTGCCTTTGGCATTTAGTCATGCCAGCCACATGACCACCGAGACATCTTCGGACAGTGCTGGCTCTTCGGCTTTGAAACGGAGATGAGCACTGCCCCCTAGAGTCAAGAATGACTAGCACAAATGTGCGAGGGGAACCTTTACCTTTACCTTATATTTATGGGGTCCTTTATCTGGGAACATTACTGAACATGATTGTGCATATCTGACAAAGACTCTGCAGGCTCTTAATAAAGTTTTGAAGATTTTTAATCTATGTCTTGACTTAGTGGCAGAGAAGGGAGAGGAGTGCTAGGTTTTTCTTCTCCAGGGATTTCTCTCACACAACTTAAATGCTAAGTGTAGATATGGCTTACTCCTTCTTCTCTCCCTGATATTTCTTTTCCTTCCCTTTATTCAATTTGGCCTGCTAGTCCTTCTTTTCTTTTGGTGTCTTTCTTTTTCTCTTCCTGGGATTTTGAAAGTCAATTGAGGGCCATACAAAACCAGGCCAAAGCCTGCCTGCCTGCCTGCCTTACTTATTTAGATTTTTTTTTCTGAAAATTAATTTCTGTCATGGTGGCAAGACATACATGCCATTATGTACCAGCCATGCTTGTTGCTTCTCCACATTGCTCCCACCTCTGTTCCTCTCACATTATCTTAACTTTCTCATTTGTGGGGAACATTGCTTCAAAAAGCCATTGTACTGCACCCAAAAAGTAGATTAGCATACCATGTTGAGTTAGTGAATTATTTAAAACTTATGTTTTACCACTTGATGAACATCTCTCCTAAATGTTTTCAAGACTATTAAGACTATAGTTCTTCTATAAAATGTTATTTGAGCATTAAAAATTAACTAATTATTATGCAGAGCATTTGAGCAGCTACACATGTTCAAGTAACCTTTAGCTGAGTGGTAATTATAAATAGCTTTCTCTACTGGGTGAAAATGGAACCAAATTAACCAGCTTTTTAGTGTCTATCAGGAATTGAAGCAGGCATAAACAATAGGAAAAAATAAAGACATATTTTGAATATTAAAACTTTATTTACAAGCAGTAAAACTACAATAATAAAAACAAGTAGGGACCAAATTCCATCCCATTTCTGTATAATGTATTTGTAGTACTAGCATAAAATTGTATAGAGCTAGTGTCACAGAATTATAGCAGAATATAAAATTGCATAAAGTTAGTGTCCCTTCACAGTAAGGTCTCTCATCATCTGTCACAAACATCTGCTTTGCAGATTACTGACCAAGATGAGTGGAAATGATAATGTGCTGCAGGATTCCTTGCAATGATCTTTCTTTCTTTCTTTCCTCTCTTCCTTCCTTCCTTCCTTCCTCCCTTCCCTCCCTCCCTCCCTCCCTCCCTCCTTCCCTCCTTCCTTCCTTCTTTCTTTCTTTCTTTCTTTCTTTCCATGCAAAGTACTGGAGATATCTAATTTTTAATTGAGAATACATACGGCTGCAAACATTCATTCATGCAGCATCACCAGTAGAAGAAATTGGATCGTACTACAAGGAATATAATTAAAACATAACATAATAATATGATCCATTGATATTTCTAATACGCAATTAAAATTTATTTTATTTTATTACATTTATAAAGCCACCCCATTCCCAATTGATTCAGAATGGCTTACATGATTAAACAAAAGGAAAACTTTAAAAGAAGAAGAATATATGTGCCCAGATAAAATGTACACTACATGATAAAAAATCAGCCATAGACTCAACAACCTACCTAACACAAGGCCTGGGTAAACAATCATGTTGTCAAAGACTTGCAGAAGTTGGAAAAATTATTTAAACTCTCAAAGCTACCTGGGAAACAGTATATAGTTGATGGATAATGGTTTCTTCTGCATTGTATTCTTCAGTCTATATGTGTGTGAAGACAGAGAGCCCTATATAATATCAATTAATGCCAAACTTTATTATTTAAAAATGCATGCATCGTAAGATCACTTTCTCACTGATTTTTTTTTTTTTTTTAAAAAAGCCAAGTTCAAGTCTAAATTCCACAGGGCCAATGCCAAGACATGACCAATTGGTTATTGTTTTATTGTATTGGTTTATTGATTTATAGCATTGTGTTTTGATTTTAATTGTGCACAAGAAGTCCAACTTCCCCTAGATGACCATGAAAGTACAATAAAGATGGACAGATAACCTATGCATTTCATTCTGAGTGTTTAGACCAGCAATAGCATATGATAGCAATGATGATGATATGCTTGACCAAGGTGTTGTACAAATCAGAAAAACACAGTAATTTCAAAATCAATCCAGCAAAATTAAGTCACAACTTAACAGATAAACCAGATAGTAACATTAAGACAAATTACACAAAACCATGCTTGCTTAAAGCAATGCCCAAGCATGTATACATCGATTGTTAAAATAAACCAAATACTGAGGAGTTAGAAAAGGGTGGATAATCAGACCCTACTTAAGACAGCTAACAAATAAAGTCTTTAACCCATTAAAGTCCATTAAACTTTGACAGAAATAAAGAGGACAAGGGAGCCGATTCTAGAGTCTAATTTTGACTCTGAGGCAAGGTAGAGAAGGAAGGCCCTGGTCAGAAAAATACCAGAAAGAAATAGCAACAGAGAAATACTAGTGGAGGGGGATTCTAAACATAACCACTAGTATTTTAAACTGGGTTCTTGACTCTTCTTTGAATCTTTATCTTGTATCTGAGTTGATGAGTTGAGTTCAGTAGAGTAGAGTAGAGTAGTAGAGCAGAAAGCTACTCCTATTATATTTTTCTAAATATCCATTTATAATTGCTTGCAGAATAGATAGAAATAGATACTTAGGTCCTTTAGCACCATACCATGATGGAAAGAATAATCTGGGAGACCACTTACAGCTAGACAAACAATCCAACACAAGTATAACATGAGAAAGTATGCTTTCATAATCAAAGGCATGACTTCAAATGAATATGCATTTAGGTGGAATTGAAATCTTATGTATCTTTTCTATATTTTGTCAAACTTATCAGACACTGTTGAAGTGCTATGTCAGAGGAATCAGAATGTCACTTGCTTTACTTATTTAGCTCTCAATTATTCAATAATATATATAAGTGATCCCTTAGATCTAGGGCCTCTAGACAATGGAGTCCTCGAGGTTTATTACATAGCTTGTCTGTTGTCCACTACCAGCAATAGATACTATTATACTCTATTTGCACACAATGCCCAGGACATTTTGGGGACTGACGTAATTCCATTAAATTAACTCCAAAATTCATCATTATCACATATTACAGTTCAGCATGATCAATATACATTCTAGACTATTTCTGCTGGGAGATCATAAAGTTATGTCAGAGATGCTTGAACATGAATGTCACTGGATTTTGATCTTCACACTTGAACTGTTCTTCAGGGCATGAGCTTGCTAGCTGGCCTTTACTCCAAGTCCTCCGACACATGGAAGTTGGATTTTAATATCTTGTTTTGTTTGTTTTTAATTACAGAGGTTGTTTAATGAAAGTATAAACCAATGATGCATAGATTCACCTGATTGCCTTGGATACGTTAAGTGCTGAATAATGTGTGTCCATATCCAAGGTCAAGCCTTCTTATCGAGAAGCTATAATTTATTTCAAAAAGTCAACAATATAAACTTGGAGGTCAAAAAACACTGAAAACATTTAGCCAGCAATCATTTATTATCCGTAGATCAGCATTTGATAATCCCAGGTCAGGTTCATTAATATATTTTGGTATTTATTAATAACAGTAAGAACAATGAGAGAGCATTTGTGCATAAAGCTACCACTTTAAGACTGGTGAACTTGGTGTTCACCCATTTTCAGTAGAACATCTTAATAATAAATAACGTGCAGTTCCAGTATAGTCACAATCTGCAGTGTCTAACAGCATGGATCTCCTTTATCTTCTTAAAGCCTAAACACTATATTTTTGCTATCCCCCCCAACCCGTAAAGGAAATGTAAAGAAATGTACTTCTTAGAAAGCACAGCAATTCCTGTTCCCTAGTCCTCATATCTATCTCGCTGAGTGAGATCAATATTATCCAAATTACCTACTCATGATTTAATGAGACACAGACTTGAAAGAAAAAGAAATGGGTATTATTGAAAACGCTCTCTTTAGCATTAGCTGAAAATTAGTGATACTTCTGTTTAATTGTATTATCCATATATGCATCCTCATGAGCCATGCTAAGAAATTAAGTAATGTCTAAATGGAAATACTGAAGGTGCTAATTTTGTCACTGTGAACAGAATTTATAGCAGCCTGATAGACTTTTTTCTTTTCCATAGCATCTAGCTTGAAAACCTAATGAACTATGAATCATGCATACTTTTCACTGAGTGAAAGGCATTTCAAAAATGTGATATCAAGAGTAAATCAAAAGGTGCACATTTAAAGATTGGAGAGTATCATCTGAATAATTATTTAAAAGTTTTATTTTTCAGGTACCTTGTCATTAAACTACCGGTATTTCTATTTTTTTACTTCAGGAATCAGAAAGACAGCTGTAAAGATGTCACTTTTTTGCAGTAAGAAGCAGAAGAATAAGGCTTAAAAATATGTTGAAAATTAAGAGCTTGTAACACACAACTTGGAATACAGTAGCATCTACAGTATTCAATTGGCACTGATCTTCAAATCTCAACCTTTGATTTTATATTCATGACTGTATGTTATAATCCAGTTCTGGGTCAAAAGCTTAAATAAGCATAACTGTCTCAGAAAGATCAGAAAAGCCTATAGATGAAATAAACCTATAGCTGGGAGCAGCAACCTCATTGCCATTTTCTACTCTAAATTTTAAGAAGTCTTAAAAGGATCAAATAAATTTCCCTTTATTTGTTTTTAGGATCCCTCTAAACCACTATTTCTCAACCTTAGCCACTTTAAGACGGACTTCAACTTCAAGAATTCCCCAGCCAGTCTGGGAGTTGAAGTTGAAATATCTTAAAGTGGACAAGTTTCAGAAACACTGTTCTAAATCTTTAAATTGGCTAAAAGCCTGAGAGGAAGATGCCACCCAATCACACTCTAAATCTCTCTCTGAAATGTTTATACATTTTTTAGAGATAAAAATATAAAAAATAGAAGAAAATAGTTCATGTGATTATATTGCTCAGGATTTCACCATCACAAAATCAAAAAGCCCAATTGGGCCAAACTATCATATACTCTTTTCAACACTAATAGTGAGAAAACATAGAAGGCCAGGACTTTGAAGAAGTCAGGGGGCTGGATTAATTGGGAAGAACTGTCTGACCTGATCCTGGAAGTTATAGATTTTCCTTCAATATACCATGAATTATTGTAACATTAATCATGGAAGTGATGTTCTATGCTTCTTACTGGTATTGAGCTGAAATATCCCTAAACGTTTTAGAGGTTTACTGGAAAACAAAGTCAGTTATAGCTGCTCTGATTTGAATTCCAGTCAGCCCAAATCCATTATGGCAAGTCTCATGCCATATTGAGGATTCATTTGATTTAAAGGAGCCAGAAGCTGAGGGATCCTCTGCAGGGGCGGATTTCAAAACACGTCACTACCAGTTTGCTCGTGGGTGCGTGCACACTCGCGCGCATGCGCAATGCTTCTGTGCATGCACAGAAGCATCCAGGTGGGTGGGTGAAGTCTCCCTCCACCACCACTACTGGTTCTCCCGATCCAGTGTGAACCAGTAGCAACCCACCACCGATCCTCTGTAGTCTGAATTCTGCTACCTGAAAGCTAGATTGAGGCCCTTCCTGACCTATTTAGATATCTAGGGGAGTGTAAGTAGGAGAAAGGCTGGAGGAGAAAGTCAGTGCCTGCCTGGTGAAGAGCAAAGAGCCACATGCCTTAAAGAAAGTGGTAGTGTGTGCCTTTTCCTGAAGAGGCCCTTCCGGGACTTCACTGCTTTTGATAACTTTCATCTAGTTCTAATCTCCCTTCTTTGCAGTGTTTGGTAAGAAGATAAGAGAAAATCAGCTATAGAAAATCTTAGATGCAACAGATTTTCTTGAGTCTTTCCAGTTAGGCTTCAGAGATTATTGGACATAAATTTGTTGATTGCTGTGGTCAATTATCTCCAGTAAGATCTTGAAGAGTAGGAGTATGCACTGGAGATCTCTGGTGGTAAAGACAATCTCCTGATCAATTCATGCTGCCTTCTTCATACTCAGAAAATGTTCCTCTCCCAGCACTACAATACTATGATGGGAAAGAAAGTACTTTCTCAGGACCAATGAGGAAGGAGGAAATCAAGATCCTTCAGAGTCATAACACTACTCTTTCATTCTTCATTTTCCATTTTTTTTAAAAAAAAATTGAGAGCTGCATAAGATGGTGGTTTTCATGGTGCAAATGGTAAGGAAGCATGAAGAGAGTTAATTAATTAGTTAATTTATTTACATTTTGCCTTCCCTCAAGATTTCCTCTCCTCATTTTTCTCCACAAAACCATCAGAGAAGATGGGGCTGAGAAAGAGAAACTGGCAAACTCCATGAGCTTAAGTTGTTCTGAGTGGAAAACCACCATAACTACAGTACGAAAGTCAAGCAATCCCTGCTGGCCAGTTTGCCTTCTCTTATAGGGATGGAAAATAATCAAGGAGAGAAGCAACCTAGAAATAAGGAAAAATTTCCTAACAGTGAGAACAATTAACCAGTGGAACAGCTTGCCTTCAGAAGTTGTGGGTGCTTCATCATTAAAGGCTTTTAAGAAGACACTGGGTAGCCACTTGTCTTGAATGGTATAGAGCAGGGGTGGGTTCCAAATTTTTTTACTACCGGTTCTGTGGGCATGTCTTGCTTGGTGGGCATGGCTTGGTGGGCATGTGACTGTGGGTGTGGCTCTGTGGTCATGTGACTGGGTGGGCATGACCAACTCAATGTCACTCATGTCAAGAGGTGCCTCGCCTGGCCCCTCCCCTCCCAGCCATTCTTTGTCACACCCAGCCTCAACGTATCCATAGTTCTGTAAAAATGTTGTTCACCTTTTTTCAACTTTATTATCTACATACTATAGATGCACTTTCATGGACCATTGAAAGGAGGAAATGGCTCACATGCTTTGCCCAAGAGTGTGATAGGCAATAGGCTTTTTAGGGGCTGCCAGAAAGAAAGGGGGGCAATATATTTTCCAAAGCACCAGAAGGCAAAACAAGAAGCAATGGATGGAAACTGAACAAAGAGAGAAGCAACCTAAAACTA
>JANHFM010005020.1:79306-97781 GCA_032468115.1 Grayia smithii | reverse complement strand
AATTTATTAAGCACAAATCAATGTGCTTAGCAATACCTTCATTCCTTGTATATGCCTGCTTATTAGGGCTTTTGCCCGCCCTGCCCCCAGCGGCATTTTACAAGGTCAGCTTATTGCCCCCAACAATCTGGGTCCTCAGTTTATCTACCTTGAAAGGATGGAAGGCTGAGTCAACCTTGAACCTGGTGAGATTTGAACCAGCACTAATTGCAGGCAGTGGGAACTAAGTGGAAACACTTTAGCAGTGCACTAGCTAAGTGCGCCACCAAGGCTCTTTGCTCCAAGAAATACTTAAAACTTTTATGCCTTAAAGAAAGACCTCTTTCCACAGACATTAGGCTAGGATATTTAGGGTACTTGATCATTAGGTTGAACATTCTGGAATTATTTAGTTTTTTCTTCTCTTGTTTGGCGGTTGGAATTGTGTTTCAATCTTGTATGAGAAGCCATAAAAATTGGAATTATAAACAAAATTCATAAAGTCTGTGCACTTTATATTAACAACATCCTGCATGTTTCTTTCTTTTGCTTAAAAGCATTTCTAGGAAAGTTTAATTTCCTAGGAACTTTAACTTTAATGAAGAAAGGGCGGAGAAGGTAGATGAAGTATATTACATATCACCATGCACTTGTGGATAGCAGTAACTTAGTTAAGAGAAAGGTTCAACTCATACCATCAAACCCATAATTAATGCAGAAAATATAATAAATTATCTTGACAGATAGATGATCGCATTCTGCTGGTTAAAAGGAGCTAACTATTAGATAGTAGATTCTGTGGTTAAAGCTTCTTCTAACAATCAATCCAAAATCCATTTCATGTAACTCAACACTATTGTTACACTGCATAATTATGAACAAAGCTAGTTCATAGATTAAATGATGGAGCTCTTTGTTCATTCTTAATTATGACCTTTGTAGAATCACTTATTGTACATTAGACTTGTTTCTTTAAGTTACAGTTCAGTTAACTGATTACTCCTTAACATAATTAAAGTAATATGAACTACTGTTGTGGTTAAGTCAAATTCATAACACTATATCTGTCTATCAGAAATAAACCCATCTTTATTCAACAATACTTATTCCTATGTAAAAATACGACAGAGCAAAATTATAACCTGTCTGGTCTAATCTTATTCACACAGTCAGGAACTAATATAGATTCTACAACCCTACAGACGAAACCAATACTTTTGTTCAAGAGATGGGAATGGGTACTGTTAAATGGAGCACGAAACAGACACAAAAAGGATTTCTCTCTGTAAAAATTGTTCTTCAAACACAGCATTTCCTAGAATTGTTTCATTATTACTTGCATACTTTTTCTTCAATAACAATTCATCATTAGAAGTTCTCGGTTTATTTCAAGCTTGCTTAGTTGGTTATAGTCAAGTCACCTGGATGAAAACTGATAATTAATAGAAAAATGTTTGGACATTTTAAAGAATATGCATGGAATGGAATAGGATCACAGTAGCAGACAAGATCAATGCAATGTCTAGATTGACTAATGCTTTATGCCATACATGGGAGCATCTTTCAAAATTACCTGGAAGGTACAGACAGTACAGATTAAGTACAAGTAGTTTCAGACCACTTCCTCTGGCAGATAGAACCAACCATCTGGTTCATTCTCCCACTGTGGGAAGTGAAGAATCCCTGCTTACATGAAGCTTGGATATAGAGGGAAAGGCAAGGAGACAATATTTGCAGACTTTGCTTCAACCCATAAGGATGAAAGTCTGGATAATATTCTTGATTATGATCAGAAAGACAGTAAAAACGGACCTCTTTTGTGAAGCCATTAATATGGAAGATATTTGTGGGGCTAATAGATGTTGGGTGGTGGTAATAGACACACTTTTAATTATTTTATGTTGATGTTTTTATTGATTTTATATGATGATACTGTGAATTCCTGCCCGTCCTTATTATAATAAAAGGGAATAATGCAGCTGTCCTTCCTTCCACATATATTTAATAAATATCTGAAGGGAGCTTGACATTGACCAATGAATTTGTTTAGGAGAATATTTATATATTGTATCCTGGCTTTTTTTAAATACAGCTTTTATTGAAACATTTAAACAAGATAAAAACCAACACAAAATAATATAAAATAGGGGAAAGGAAGAAAAAGAAATCAAAGAAAAATACAAAAGTGCAAAAAAGGAGAAATGTTGAAGAAAAATTAAAAAGAAAGAGAAAATATGCAGGCTCTTGTAATATGTTCTTTATGGTTTTGGTTTGAGCTTGTGTACATACAGAAGGTATCACAGCAGAATGAAATGAGTTTGTGTCACTGCATCAACTTTTGTTGTCAGTTGTCAGTGATAAGCCTGAAAGAGAAGTTCTGAGATTATGCCAGTTGATGGAAAAGGAAGGCTGACAAATCCACTGATAAAACAAAATAAATCCATAAAAGCTATTCTGAGATCACAATGCAAACATTTCCCTAATGTAAGGTGTCCTAAGGTCTTATCTGACTAGCCGTATTTTTCGGAATATAAGACACACCTTTTTCTCCAAAAAGAGAGGGTGCGTCTTATACTCCGAATGTAGCCCTGCCCAGCCTCTCAAATACATATTTCAGTGGCTGAAAAAAGCCTCTGAAAGAAGCTTCAGAAGAAAAAAGCCTCAGAAATGAAACTTCAGAAAAAAAGCCTTCAAACAGAGCTTCAGAAAAAATGTCCCTGAAACATAGTTTTAGAGGCTTTGTTTTTCTGAAGCTCTGTTTTGGAGGCTTTCAGAGGTAGAAAAAAAAAGTTTCTTTCTGAAACAGAAGTTTCAGAGGCTGAAAAAAAAGCAAGGCACAGCGCTTACAACCAATGAACCTGTTGCTAAAATTCACCTCTGGGAACAGCTGATTGGGGGTATTCTGGTAGGCCGATCCATACGCCAATCGGCTTTTTTCTTATTTTCCTCCCCAAAAACTAAGGTGTGTTTTATACTCTGGTGCTTATACTCCGAAAAATACAGTATTTGGCAGTAATACAGCTTGGTTAGGCCTTAGTTTCATAGCAGTAAATTCCTGCTCTATTTTCTCAAGAGAAGGAGAACTAGACATTTAACAATGATTGACTCCCATCCCCCCGTGCATTTAGAATACATTTTAAAGGAAAGCTCTTTATTTTACCTGCTCAGTCAATGCTATGTCTTGGAGCCCTACAGCCAATGTCTGACCGGGAAGGCAAAGTATGTAGAACAAGAATATTGTATTTTCTTAGACTTTTTCCAGCCTATTCTGGATCTCTCTGGTTAGGGCAGGATGTCTTTAGTCATTCTGGGTCTTCCAGCAAACAGATCATGTTATTGCCAAATTGAAACATAAAAAGGTACCAAATCAATTCTGGCCACTTGGATTATAGCAAGCTCTTTTAGCCTAATAAGCTACTCAAATACATTTCCCTATTTCCAAATCAGCAACTAGTATGAGAAGCTGAATTTAATTTTTCTACATAGGCTTATGAACCTATAAATGAATGATGTACATAGATCTGCAGATCTGAGAGCCTGTGCATATGCCTTTTCCTTAGTCTCTTTCCAATGTGGATGGAAAAAGGGACTTTTGAAAAAGCTGAGGAAAGATAAAATAGTTAAAGAAATTATATCTTGTTACAAGACGGTAAGTTTAATAGTTTATGCTTTAATATGCTATTGTGATAGCATATACTACTTTGTCTCTATTCTGGAAGCACAACCCATTCTATTATTTAGTACACGTTGCTAAAAATTATTCTTATCATATAAATCAATAAACACTAGTAATACATAGCACACTCTTTACTTGCCCATCCCAGGTCACCCATTGATTTCTCAATGAAGGAAATGTTGCCATCATTGTCATTTTCCTACTATTCCTATCCCATTGCAAGTACTCTCAACAACTCCCAACAACTATCCCATTGCAACAGTTCCCAACAATTGTGTTTTCCAGTTTCAAACCAAAACTACTATTTTCTGTTTTGAGCTGTCATAACGTCTTCAGATCTTTCTAGTGCTTAGTTCCACTCTAGTGGCAGCTGTAGCTCTTATTGGTCTGGCATGCTTCATCCCCTTTAGAAAGTAGTCATTGTTCTGTGAAGCCATTTCATCCTGAGCTACTGGATTGCTATATTCTTTGTTTTAAATGCCAACGACTGACTAGCAAAGTAAAACAAAAACACCTTGATTTGATACGATGGGCCATCAAACCATTTTCTCAACTTACTCTTTCCAGTTGACTCATTTCAACTGTTATATCTCCCAGTAGGCACCCTTTTGGTTTATCCCAAGCTGGATGAAATATGTTATCCTTGTTTCCACAATCTGTGCCCACAGAATTTCAAAGCTTCCCTTCCCTTCAAAAAAAAAAGGCTTAAATTGCTAGTTTTTTCCATGAAACTGAATCAACAGTTCTTCCTTGCTACAAAATTTATTATTGTAGCATCAGGGCAAGTGAATGTTGACATATGGTGTCACCATTCATTACTCCCTGCAATTTTCTGAGCAAGATTTTTCAGAAGTGGTTTGACATTGATTTCTTCCTAGGGCTGAGAAAAAGAGACTAGCTCAAGGTCACCCATCCTGGCTTTGTGCCTAACATAGAACTAGAACTCATAGTCTCCCTGTTTCTAATCTGGTTGCTTACCATCTGCACTCTACTCTACTCTACTCTACTCTACTCTACTCTACTCTACTCTACTCTACTCTATACTATAAATGTATATTCAACTTAGCTTCCAAGCTTGATTTTTTTTAAAAAAAATGCTGCAATGTAGTATTTCTACACTAGAATATCATATGCCATTCCTGAATGGCAAAAACATATTTGATTTAAATGACTGAACAATAAGGAAGTCATGAGAATCAAAGATGTGTGTGGGCACATAAATATTTCAGGAGTGGCATAATTAGCCTGACAGATGAAAGCACATCTTTAATGTTTCTGGACTGAATGATGAAAAATATGAAAAATTATTTTAAAAAATGCATCACTTAGTCCAAATATTCCACTTAGCCTGTAAAGATTATGTCCAAGTGGGACATAGTATTTCTTTTATAGCATAATAAAATGGCATACGCAGAAGTCAACGAACAGATGTAAAACAGCAAGTCCATTCAAAAATTACTTACAAATGATAGATCACAAGATCAATTTTCCTCTCTCCTTCTCTTTATGTCAACCAAAACATGTTTGGCAAAACTTCTGTTTGCAGCTTCTAGTGACATATGTGAACCTGGTTTAATTTTTTTAAAAAAAATCCTTTTTAGACATTCAAAAATAGGTTAAAGGAGCCTGAAAATTAAATCCTGAAGTGAGGTATGAGAGCAATTCAGGATTGTCAGACAAAAGAAAAACTTGAGCTATTTTGTGTTACCCAAGAGATCTGGATTCAGTATAATGGATTTAAGTTACAGAAAAGCAAATTCTGGCTAAAAGTTAAGGGAAACACTATAATAAGGAAAGTTGCCAGTAAAATCAAATACCCAAGAAAGTTATAGGTTCCCTGTTATTGATATATTCAAATAGAGAATGGAACTTTTGTCAGATATGCTTCAGTTTGGGCTCCTTTCCTAAGTGGAATGTTATTTGAATTCCAAGGTTTGAAAGTGTGCATTAAGATTTTGAGAGGTGAACTTGGATCATAGAGAGGTTCTCTACTACCAATCTGTATTACAGTCACAGATATTCAAAGTTTTTCTACTAAGGGCTGGATAAAAATGATCCTAGTATGGTTTTCTCTGAATAGCCATACTTATCCTAAGACATTAACTAAAGTTGTTCCTGACAGAAAAGGCCTGTAACTTGCCAAATGTAGCTCCCTAGATGATGGAACTCATAACATTCAGTCTCTCCTAGATCTGGTTTGACTTGCCGATAAAAAATTTCAAGGGCAGGAACAGAAATGGGAGCCTTCTGCATATTGAATAAGTAGCCACCATTTAGTTATGTTCCTCAAATGCATTGTTTATAGACAGGAAACAGAACAGAACATCAATACATGTGGATGGTTCCAACATACTGTATTAATGTTAAATAATGTAGCTTCCGTTATATAATTTGCAGGTCTCAGTATTCCATCTGTTAAATGCATTCACATTGATCTTGTGAGGTCAAGAATCTGTGGCTTGTTCTTTCAATTTACAGTACATAATTCCCAAGGCAGCTAACAACAATAAAGACAATGGCTATATAATAAAGCACTGTTTAAAAAGTATTAATATTTTTAGTCAATAATGAGTCAGATAAAAAGAGAGCATATGATTCCAAGCAAAGATATCATGTTGGATCTTTCTATAACATTTTAATCTTAGCTATAAATATTTTAAAAAAACAATTCAGGGCAGCTTGATTATTCAAAGGGCTTAAGGGGGAAAAGTCAGTCTAAAAAAAGTCAAGAATGCTACAGACAGATATTTGTTTAGGACTTTTTAGTCTAAACCATCATTTTGAATTGTGTTCAGAAACAAACTGCAGTTGAGAGCCAGTTTGTAATTTACGTCTTATATAATGAACAGTATGTTTGCACCTTTTTGAATTGGAGAAAGTTTCTGAATGCATTTCAAAGGCATCCCATTGTAGAATTGGATTATGATAATTAAAATAAGAAGCAACTTAAGCATGTGTCTTTGTGGAAAAGCAGGCTGCAGAGAAAATTGCTGGCACCTATGCTGCCTTCCTTCCATCCTATTTTAACCGTCTCACCAGCACAACAGAGTTCTATATACAAGCTGCAACCTTGAGAAAAAAAAAATAAGAATGGGAGGAGATAGAGTTTAGAAGCTGTACAGCAAGCAACAGAGAACAGCTAAGTAAAAGATGGTGGTTTCCCTCACAGAGACTGAATAATCATAGGAAAAAGAAGAACCACAAACCTAAGCACAATGTAGAAGGTGCAAGTGCTTTGCACGCTGCCCATTAATAAAGAAGGAAAAAAAGTAGAAGAAATCACAGAGAGAAAATTAAAGACAGACCAGTGAATCTCACAGGGAAACCTTGCTCTATGGAGCAATAGTAACAGTGTAAAAATAATGCTATAGAATAGTACAGCATAGTGTGTAAAGAAAATCTTAGTTATATAGAAGCAATAGTAATAAAGTACAGATGGTCCTTGGTTTACGACCACAATGGAGCCCAAAATTTCTTTTGCTGAGCAAAATAATTGTTAAATGAGTTGTACCTCATTTCATGACATTTTTGCCATAGTTCTTAAGTGAATCACTGCAGTTTTTAAGTGAATCATGTGATCAGTAAGTAAATCTAACTTCCCCCATTGACTTTGCTTGTCAGAAGATTACAAATGATGATGACATGACTATGGGACAGTGCAACTGTCATAAATACATTTTAGTGGTCAAGCACCAGAATTTTGATCACATGACCATGGTGGTGCTGCAATGGTCATAAGTATGAAAATAGGTCATAAGTCTCTTTTCAGTGCTGATGTAACTCCGGTCATTAAATGAATATCGAGGACTACGGTATAGGATGAGATAAAAGCAATAGAAAATACTCATGTATGTTCATATATTTCATTTTTGTATCTTGGTTTTTTTTTCTTTTCAAAATAAAACACCACCTCAACCCTTATAGGGAGGTATAAAAATTCAGCTATTCAGAATCCAGTGCTTTTGTGGATCTTTTGAGTCTGTGTCAGTCAAATTGGGTACAGTTTGAAAAAAAGAACCTATGACAGTAACCCTGGCCACATTTATTAGGTAACAATAATTTAATGTAGCTACCTATTAGATAATTAAGTAACCTTATATGTTGCTAAGATCTGGATAGTCAGACTTAAGACAAGATCTAGCAAAAAATCAAGACGAGAAGACAACTAGAATACATCTTCCCACTCTAATCTTTTGTAGTATTGACTTGGCAATACTTTTGTTTTGTCTGGATTAAGCTTAGTCTCTTCACTTTCCAAAAACAAATGCTGGTCCAGAAATTTAAAATTTCTTTAACCTAGATAGAAAAGCGAAATATAAGTGAGCAGAATTTACTACTAACACGGAATACCATAGCCCCGGACTATTCAGACAGTTTTATGAAAATACCCAAAAATTTGAAGAAAAAATAAACTCCTATGTGATATCAATGGTTGAAGCATTGAATGTTACTTCCCATTACCACCACCTGAAGATGTCCTACCTTCCTACCAGGAAGGCTCAAAGCATCAAATTTATTGTGTCAAAACTCACAATCCAGGATATTACTGATAATGATATAAAGTTGATGAAATGTCCAATAGAACCAATAGAGATATATTTTCTTGGTCTTTTGGTTTATCATGCAGATGACCACCGAAGCATATCATAACCATTTGGACTGAGTTGGATTGAGATGGATTTATAGATATTCTTCATGCAACAAGATAATTCAAGTATTTAAATTTGTATTTCCTTTTTCATGCTGGTTTGATTGATGGTCATGATGATTTGATTGAGGCAAATTAAAATGTTTCAAAGGCAGGGTAAGATTTCTGCAACTTATTCCTTTTGCATTCTCCAAGAGAACATAATCAAATATGTGTTTTACCACTCTACTGGTATGTCACATTTTTTTTTGTTTGCTGACATTCAAATAATCCATTGAAATCTGAAGTATGTAGCCTTAAATTCATCAGCGTATAAATGAAACATCTAAAATGTACTTACTGAATTGCTTTTCAAAATATGCATTATGTCTACTGTTTTTATGTATTGAAAACAAAACTACTTTCCAATATGGACATGACTCAACCAATTCATTTCTTTATATGTTCATTAAGTTGAAAAAGGCACTCGGTGAATTTTCTCCATAATATAGCATTTCCTATCTAGAGTTTTGAGGATATTGGCTCTTATTACTATCAGTTGATAAAGTTTTGGGTTCTGGTCAACTTTCTTCAGCATAACATCCACTAGATGTGCTGAACTAGAAATCACAGAATTCTAAGACTCATATTGACTATAAATGTTGACAGTTGACATCTTGACAGCTCACATGTTTTGACACCCTGGCTATAAATTTTAACAACACTTCTGAAAAACACCAGGCTAGAAAAATCCATTGTATCATAACTGTGCAATGGATTACCATCCTATATAGGTTGTCCTACATAGTGTTCCAAAAATAGCAAAAAGAATCCTTTATGATTTCTTTCCTTCTTTTATGGAGTATTTTTTCCAATGATTAGGAGAGGCACTGAAATACAAGAGGAACTATAGCTACTCAGTAACCATTTAAGAAAATCTCCAGACTTATAAGAATCATAAGTATAAGATTTCATACTTGTAAAAGGTCTCTATATTTTAAAAAGTGAGTTAAAAATAAGAACCTATTAATTTTGAAGAATTCATTTCATTAATCAAGAATCTGTTTCATTAATAAAAATAATGAAACTCCAGATTTGGACAAAAAAAACCACCATTGATGATTTTTCAATTTTCTTTTACCATTGTTAATATTATTATATGATGCCAAGAGATCCAAAATAATTATTTAATTTCCTCTTTTCATTCAGTATCTTAACATAATTAATCCAACAGTGCAATCAAAGCAATCTCAGTTCTATAAAGGTAAAGGTTCCCCTTGCACATATGTGTTAGTCATTCCCGGCTCTAGGGGGCGATGCTCATCTCTGTTTCAAAGCCAAAGAGCCAGCGCTGTCTGAAGACATTTCCATAGTCATGTGGCTGGCATGACTAAATGCCAAAGGTGCACAGAACGCTGTTACCTTCGCAGCAAAGGTGGTCCCTATTTTTCTACTTGCATTTTTTACATGTTTTCAAACTGCTAGGTTGGCAGAAGCTGGGATAAGTAACGGGAGCTCACCCCGTTACGCAGCACTAGGGATTCAAACTGCTGAACTGCAGTTCAACTTCAATCGACAAGCTTAGCTTCTTAGCCACTAAGCCACCACGTCCCTCAATTCTATAGATAAACTGAAATAAAATTTAATCTGCTCCAATATTTTAAATTGGTAAATGAATGTTTGTTAAAACTCTTCATGAAAATACATTTAACTATTCTTAATGATGATATAAAAATAGTATTCATAGTCTTGAGATTCAGAAGTGACTAGTCATCTATGACTCCTAATCAATAATTGAGAATTCTGTAGTCTAATACTAAATAGATCATTGTTGGTGAAAATTAAAGAATCAAATTCAGCAGCTGGATAAATGTTTGAAAAGACCCCTGTTCCCCTTCCTCTCAAATGTCATGTAATTAGGAAAGAACACTGACCTCTCTCAGGGTTCCAACATTTCAGAAACATTTTTTCTTTCTTTTGTGACATTTCTGTAAGGAACAGAAGTCAACACAATTAAATGCCATTAAAAAGTCAGTCTTTGGATTTCTCAGCAGGATAAAATCAGGAGACTGGAATGTAATTCAAGGTCTTGATCTTATGGACAGTATGTTCCTTTAGTACTTTCTGAACCTCATCTGGTTTTGATCCCATAAAGCTCAGATTATTTCAAGGAGTTCATGAACCTGTTATGGAAACTAGACTTTTAGCAACAGATTTTAGCAATTTGTCTCCAACTATAAATGTTCCCATTCCCTTGCAGCCCCAAATGCTTTACAGACACTTAGTACTGTATAGAAGTACTGCCACTGAAGACATAGCTGAATTGGTTTTCAGGTCTTCAAATTTTGATAGTTAGTTTAGTAAAAAGATGACTGAACATGAATGTGAAAATAGCAAGTTTCATTTTGAACATCATAAGTAATTGCATTGAAAACAAAATTGTCAATTTTTAAATGGCTTTATTGCCATCACACCTTGTCACAAATTTGTGACAATTTATTGTCACAAATTCTCAATTCATCATATAGATTTGGAAAAAAAAATAAAGATGGCAACCAGAATGATCAAATGATTAGATCAGGGTTTTTTCAATAAAAATGTTATAATTTCCAGTTTAGGGAAGAAAGTATGGGATATTAATGGAAAACTTCATAATTTTGCCTGCTAAAATAATAGCAAATCATCCAGTTAAGAAAGACAAAGATGGATGATTCAGGAAAGAATTACTTTTACATTTGGGATAATTCACTATCACAAAAGATAGGATACCCACCAATCTACACAATCTTATCAGAGTAACCCAATTTATGAATGGTTATGAGTCTCAGTACTTATTAATCATGATGGCAATAATATCAATTGTTGAGAAACATGAATAGGATGATAGTGATGTTGCTTTAATCATCAGGAAATTAATCTTGCTTCTGTCTCTAAATCTGCCAGCGCGCTCTTAAAATTGATAGTGAAAAAAAATGCATTAAAGGGAAAATGTTTAACAAGCATATAGACCTACATAGATATACAAGTGGATAAAGAGGAATTGTGTTTCATCAAAATTTCAAGGCAAGATTAATTTGACATGGACAAATACATCAGAAATGGTTAGATTTAACCCTAAGTTAACCCAGTTTTGCATAGGATCAGACCCCCAGTCATATTATGAGAACTGTTGACTTTTGAATTAATTATCAAACTGAAGTTCTAAAAAGGATCCATGATAATGGGGTCTCTTTAGTTGTTTAGTCTTTTTTTTTTGCAATTGTTTTTTTTAATGTTCTGTGCCCAAGAGTGTGGAATAGTTAAAAAAATAAGCAAAAAAAGAGAGGGAATAGGTAAGAGCCCCTCCCCCTAGTTGGCAATGATGCCAATCCTGTTTTGCCACTAATTTTGTTTTTTCACTCCAACTGGCAAGAAAAAAGAAGTGAGGCATGAAGTGACCGATTCCTTTGTGTCACCTGTACTAAAAATGGCCACCATAACACTTGTAAATGCCATCCTGAATCATGTGCTGCTGCTACTACATGATGGTAAGTTAATGAACTGAGGAAGGTGGGTCTTTCTCGTCATGAGAACAGGTCCATAGTGTTTCCTCTGAAGTTTTCCTAACATTGTTTGGCTGAGCAGTTCATTAGAAACAGTCATGGATGCTGACAGACTGACTCATATCACAAGCTTTATTCAAGAAAACATTGTGTGAGCTATTTTAATGTTTGGCAAAAGAATCTAATAGAGTCTTATGCCTAAAATCCAGTGCAACTGCCAGGTCATGTCCAGGTCTCTTTTGAACAGGTTGTCCTTCTTTAAGGTTTGAATGCCTTTTTTTGTGTTGCCAATACGTTATTTTGCTCAAAACTGCAAGTTATTACACACTAAACACATGACATTAATAACAGTGATTTTGGGGCAAGCAACAATGACTAAGTTTCTATAAATTTAAAAATATTCAATGCTTAAAACAGACAAGCAACTCTCACCCGTGGATGCAATTTAAGAAATGAAATTGGTTGTGTGTTTCCCAGTTGTTGTTTTAAACCTAGTGGGGTTTTTTTTTTTTTGTCTATGCATGAATAACAAGTCACTAAAGCCCTCAAAGAGAAAGTCCCTAATGTTAATTTACTGGGTATTGTATATGTTTTGTATATGCTGAGCTGGCATTGGGTTCAAAAGTTTAGACAGATGTTAAAGTTGGCATAGGAAAGAGGGATTTTCTAAGATGCTGAGTGAGCATTGAGGTGAAAAGTTTATCCAAATTTTCCTATGAACTAGATGGGCCTGGGACCAAATACGGACTTCCAAAATGTGAGGGGGTAAGGACTGGGGAGGACAAACCACATCTCTTCCAGTCATTTGTTACAGTTGTCAAAGAGAGTCTATCCCTCCAAACTGGCCAGTTTATAGGCACAAATAAAAAATAATTGGGTTTAAAAATGATTTCCCTGTGGCAAAATGATTTTAGTATAGAAAAATACATAACGTTTTTTAAATGCATGAAAATACAAGAATAATGTGCAGTAAAGTAAATGGTTAGAATATAGCTTGAAACACTGCAGGCATTCAACCAATATATTTGCCCAATTCTTAGCTAATGAGGCAAAAGACAACCGGCTTTGCCTAAGAGTCATGAAGTTCCTTTTTAAAAAAAATCTTATAAATGTTTAAAACACTTAGTCACCTTGTAATGGATCTCTATTCAGCAGGATCAAGCAAATATAACATGCCAAAGGATATAGTGCAAAGTAATACATAATAATATAATATCTGCTGGCACAGAACTAATTCACTTCAGTCATATATCCCACATCATAATCATTCTCTTAATATTTATTGTGTATAAGATTTAGCAAAAAGGATTACATGCTTAAACAGAAATTACAAGATAGAAGGTTGTACCCTTCAGATTAAAAGAAATGTGTTTAAGAATACCAGGAGGCTGCTCATGTAGCATCTTTTGGCAACTCCTTAAAACATTTTAAAGCATTCTTCCTGGGATTGCAAAAGTGCCTTTTACAGCTACAGCGCAGTTCTGAGAAAAGAGTCTTTTGGTAAAGGGTATTTTACCAACAGCTTCTTCATGCATGCCTAGATGCTGTTTCCAAAATACACTTTTCATGCCTTTGAATCGGATGTCTGATGTAGTTTGCTTATGGGTTCTCTATTGACAACCATTAAACTGTGATATAGGGCTAAATCAGCCTTTGATCTTAATCACCTGGAGTCTTCTTATCTTCTTTACATTAGCAGGCCATGAGTATTTCTGAACTTTCCATCCAAACTTACATTCTTCTTTGCCTGAGCTGCACTGTTTTTGATTACAAGACATATCCTAGGTTTTTATTCAATAATGCTGAAATAGCATTATCTCAGATTGGTTCTTCTACTATAGTGAACTTTCATTAGCCTTGCATGTAAAATAATTGGTAACATAAATTTAACATTACTGACCCATCAGTAATACCAAATTGCCTGATATATACTTCACAATATTCCAATTTATCCAGCTGAAAATCTTTTAACTCATGGTCTCTGTTTTGACATCACAGAGGATTTGTCAGATGACTGATTGGTACAGGGTGTTTAAGAAACGTGTGACATTGAAACTGGCAACTCTTTGTATTTCTGACACAAATTTTGGAATTATAACTAGATATTGGTTGAGAAATGTGACAGAGGACATGTTCCAAGAAAGATGAAAGAATATATGCTGATCCTTCTGATGCATTTTATACCTAACTGAACTGGCAGTGGGGTGGGAATTTCATGCATAGATGTACAGTGATTCTACTCTTATCTCCAAGGCAGGTTTCAGAAAAAAGCATTGTGGAACTGGGTTCAGTGCTGTGACTGTTAAATTGGGTGTGTGTGTGTGTTGCACAGTTTTTGTTTCTGTGTACTTACCATGAGTCTGAGGATGTCTTCCTGTCATCAGAGTCAACTGCGGCCATATAGGTCTATCTACTGCATGTCATAAGGAGCAGGGGTGGGTTCTACCTACCTTTACAACCGGTTCTCTTCGTGCACGTGCGCGATTTGCATGTGCAGAATGCTATTTTCACAGTTTTTACAAAAAAAAAGGTAAGTTTGGGCGCGCAGATGGGCCTGGGTCCAGGACGCGGAGAACCGGTTCGGTGACGTCACGACGTCACCGCTACTGGATCGCGCAAACCGGACCGGGAGCAACCCACCACTGATAAAGAGTAAGATAAAGGATAATAAACTTTAAAACTAAACTCAGGGAAGACAGACAGTCAATGGGTAGGTGAATCCATGGTTAAGGAATAGAATGAATCATGACACTGTGGTGTGGCAGTTTAACTGGTAAACTAGAAATGATGAAATCCAGCTTCTAATCCACAGTCAGCCACAGGTGATTTTGGACCAAGCATCCTTTATCATCCCATCCTCATAGCATTATTGTTGTGAGCTACTGTACAAAAGACAGAATAAAAATCCAAACAAGGAAGGAAGAGATGGAGAGAAAAAAAAAGAGAGAGATTTTATTTCTATAGCATCCCACATCAAAAAAATGACTCTGGGTGAGATACATCATAAAAACAAAACAACACAAAATAAATATGTATTTATTGTGTATCACGTGGATATTAATATAGCTAAGAAATAGGGCCCATAATACACTTGTGGTTCTAGGCCTGGGCACATAACAAGGTTGGAAGGCCAACATGGCCAGGGTCATTCTAATCTCTAAAGGGAGAATGTTCTAGAGGGCAAGAACTATGGCAGAGATGTCACATCATATGGTCCTCATTCCTGACATTCCTTGGCTGACAGGACCCATAAGATGCCCAACTTTCTATTGAATGGGTAGAAACAACTGGTAGAAGATGGTCCCTTAGGTAAGCTATCCCCAAGCCTTGAAAACCTTTACAGGTGAAAGCCAGTACTTTGAATTACACCCAGAAGTATACTGGCAGCCAATGAAGCTCATGTAGCAATAGTGTTATATAACTTTAATAACCAACACCATTTACTACTCGTGCAGCCGCATGCTGTTGAAACTTCTGAATATGCTTCAAGGCAGCCCCATGTAGAGTGCCTTGCAATAATACAGACAAGTTATGAGGGCATGAATGACTGTGACCAATTCAGGGAAGGATGCAACTGGCACATAACTATAAGGTGTTCAAAGATCCTTCTGCCTACAGCTGACTCCTGCTCTTCTAGTTGGACCTATGAGTCCTAGGCAATGGTGAAATCCAGCAGGTTCTGACAGGTTCTGAAAAACTGGTAGCGGAAAAACTGGTAGTTCAGAGAACCAGCAAATACCACCTCTGGCTGGCCCGAGTGGAGTGGGAATGGAGATTTTGCAATATCTTTCCTCTGGAGTGGGCTGGGAATGGAGATTTTGCAGTATCCTTCCCATGCCATGCCCACAAAGCCACACCCACCAAACCACACCAAGCCAAGCCCACACAACCAGTAGTAAAAAAATTTGGATTTCCTAGGGGACCCCTAGATTGTGCATTGGGTCTGTGTGGGGCAGTGCTATATCATTCAGGACCAGGAATGGAATACATTTGTGATCAGAAGGCTCAAATACCCCAAGATACTCAGTTTTGGTTGTTTACTTGGAATAACTTGAAGGGGTCAGTATGTACCTTGGAACTATGTTCATCTTGACATTGGAAGTCTAACTAACCTTATGTCTTGGAGTGCTTTTTATCCCTTTTGTCAGATGGTTGGCCAGTTACAATTATACAGCTATAGCTTTTCCACAGTAGTAACTTCTAATATGATCTTATTCAGATTACTGGAATTTAGTTTCTGTAAGGTTATCCTTGAAGAAAACAAGGAGGCTGATAAATTGCTGACAGAAACATCAAAACAGAACTCCCATAAAATCAGCTTTGTATTTCTTGTAGCACAGTGAATGGGTATATGGGAGGAAACCCCGTGTCTTTTCCTGCTATGCTATGAGTCATATTCAGTTAGTGTAATTTTTAACGTATTGAAAAATCCAATTTTAACCTTCTCCAGATTGACCCTGATTGTGAGTGTGAATCCTGACATGTCATACAAAGGCCAAGAGTAGCCCTCTGTCTACAAAAGTATTAATAATGTATTCCTGTTTTATACCAAAGCAGTGAGTTATTGCTATAGTCTTTTGTACCAGTCGCATATCCAAATTAGCATGTTCTTTGTTGAGCTTTGGTACATATGTAGCCAATGCAGTTATTAATATTAACATGAGATTAACTTGCCATGTTTGACCCCTGGATGATTTACACATTACATACTGCCAAGTAATCTGCAATATAGGATGTTAATTCTCACATGATGGAAATCATGCACTCTTAGCCAATGTACATTAACATTCTGCATACATTAAGAAAATGACTGTAAACTTTGAAACAAGTCCAGTTTACTTATGTAATTGTGTTTCCAGAGAATTAATGTATGTGATTCTTTCAGATCATATAAAACGGATTCTCCTGTCTATTGCTGTCACCACAACATAAGTGTGTGTGTTTCCCCTTGAAATTTTCATAAGAATATATGAAAATGCAAACCCTCATATACCTGAATATGCTAATTTATTTTTACTATCTAGTCCTGCCCTTTTATTTTAACATTACAAATCGATGAATGCCCCTAAAATAATAGGAATCTGAAAACACCATTTCACAAAATCACATTGACCATTTTAGATAAGGCAGAACTAATCAGAACTAAAAGAAAATATAATTGCTAATCACCGAAAGTTATTTTTACAAGAATCAGGCCATTTGTCCATCTTGATATACTATTAGGAGGCAGAACCTTTGTTCAACAAGGAGGGAATACTATGTTATTCTCTTAATCCTTTGTTTGTGGCATCACAAGTGTAACCACAGCAACAGTGTGATGTGATACTGAAAGGAATGTAAGTCCAATGCCAGTTTCTCATCAATCCATAAGGAGCAAGAATTCCTTGTTGTTACAAAACACTCACAAATAAACACAAAAATGGAATGCCATGACAGAATCACAAAAGGAAACTTTTAAAAAGTATATATTTCTTACACATTGCAGAATCATCTGTCCATGGCAATCTCCCATCCGGTCAGGTTATACAACCAGTTCTGCTCAGCTTTAGTTCAACTGAACTGCATCGTGTCTCTTCACATCAAGCATGGTGTCTGCATTAGTTCCACCTGTGAATATGAAATACAAAGGAAAATGTACTAAAACCACAATGGCTTTCTTGAATCTTACAGGTGGTGCCCATAGACATTTGACTTTATTTGACTAAATTGGTCTAGAAGAAAGGAAGGATATGACCATTTATTTTTGGAAGTCATGAATTTCGGCAGTGCAGAAGCTGTAAAGCTATAAGTGATGCTTGTAAAAAAGTTTAAGGCCATTCATACACAATGGAGTGTAAAACCAAATCTCAAAGTTCAGTTATTGAATTCCTCCATGACTTCTGAACAATATCTCAGTTGCACCTCTTTTTCCATTGGAAAAAAGATTGCAAAAATGTTACTTAAATTTTATGAAGCTTTTAAATATACAGCATGTAGGAGGCAGATTTTGCTAGTCCCCATCCAGTTCATGCCCTACCTTCCATGGTTTGCGGTTCCCTTCACACCTCTATATTCAGCAAAGATACAAGTGCTTCTCTGAGATATTATCCAATACCCAATGATTATATGAATATTGCTGCTATCCACCTGGCACAACAGGAAACATCTGTAATTAATCCTAATCCTTCGATATTCACAAATGTCACACAACTACATCAGAACTGAAGAATCTAATATTTTATTGTATGTTTAAGAGAAAAAAAGCCTAGGCAAGAAATAAATCTGATGTAGCCAAAACCATGTTCTGTCACTTTTGATATCTCCTAAAGGATTAGATACCCACTGGAAACCATCTGGATAGAGATAATCTATAGAAGAACCTGGCTGTAATCAAACCCAGGGAATTCAAAGTAGTTCAGTATCTTGATTGCTCTACATTTGTCAGTCTATTTGGCTCAAATATTTGGTTCCTGCTACTGATGCAAACATACATTCATTTCATGAAGGATATAGATGTACTAAAATGGATTGCTATAATTTTAAAAAGCAGTCTTGTGTATGGGAAGGAAAAATTTGTATGTAAACAGCATCTGCAACAGGGGTGAAATCTAAATTTTGTTACTACCGGTTCTGTGGGCGTGGCTTGGTGGGCGTGGCAGGGGAAGGATACTG
>JANHFM010005020.1:64343-78564 GCA_032468115.1 Grayia smithii | reverse complement strand
TGTAAGTTAGCCAATCACTTTTCCAGCTGTGTTCCATTCAATTTCATTCTTCTTTTCTCATCTTCTTAGGTTTGGTTATTTCAGCTTTGAGACAGCTCACACTGGCTGTCTTTCTAGCTGTTGGGTCAGAGGCTTCTGCAGGCATTTCAGGAGGATTTGCTCATTCCTCCTTCTTGCCTGCTGTGCCTTTCTTCACTGCCCCCACAGAGCAGCTATGGTCTCAGGGACCTCCAAAAACAACTACAATATTGGCTTCTCTCCAGAGCCCTGAAGTTCCACGCATGTCACCGTCACTGGCCACCCCCTTCCTCTTTTTTGACTTGCACAGGGGCCATGCTAATCTTCTCTGTATCATTCTAATTTTAGTATATGTGCTCCCAAAGCGAGCACAAAATCCTTCAGAAATTCTGAGAATTTTTTAAAGAGGTCTAATTTATTTTACTTGGATGTTTTCTTTCCAGATCCTATTTCCAAGGCTCTGGAAGCTGTATACTTCAGAGAAGATATATCTAAATTGCACATTGAAGGTCTCAGATTCAATCGGCTTTCTAAATTTTAAGCTTACTAAAATACTGAGGAAAAAATGTAAAGAATATGGAAGGAGAGCATATAAGCAAAAGATACAAGGGAGCCATAGGAAATTGTAAGGACCATTATCATAAAAGCTACTTCAGAATGAATTGAAGCTACTTCAGAATGAATTGAAGCTTGCAAGAAACATCCCCAACACACGCAACAAAAAAGGCATGTTAAAAACAAAAGAAAACGCAAAGAGGATATAATAGGAGATGACAATAATTATGTATTGTGACAAAAAGTGTGCTGTCACATCACATCTAAAAAGTAAAATTAATCAATTTGTTTATCTATTTTTTTAAAATTCAGTTTGTATTGCCATCATCTCATCAAGAGACTCTGAGTGGTAAAAAAATTATAATCATCAATATAAAAAAATTAAAATACATAGTAGCTAAGGAAATTAATTCTTAGTGACCATGGTTGTGCCTTTAATAGAAAGAGGAGATACACTCTGAACGGGGAAGAAGAGGGCAAAAGAACACCTAGTTCATTTTATAAATTAGTGTTAATTTACATGGATTATATCCTAGATACTATAGCAGAGTAGTATGGCATATCCCAAAAGAGGGGACGAAAGGAGGAGGAGGAGGAGGAGAAGGAGGAGGAAGAGGAGGAGGAGAAGAAGAAGAAGAAGAAGAAGAAGAAGAAGACGAAGAAGAAGAAGAAGAAGAAGAAGAAGAAGGAAGTTACTGTCCATCAAATGGACATTTACATTGGCCAAAGTCCATTATTAAACAGATGTCTATGAGTATTTAGTTAGGTATGCAACAGTTAACAAGCACCAATGTGAGTTTGTCATAAACAACTCATGCAAACTAACCTGATCTTTTTGGGACAGAAGTATTACTTTATGGGATTAGGGAAATGCCATGGACATAGTGTACTTTGACCTCAGCAAAGCATTTTACAAAGTCTCTTGTGATCTCTTCATTAATAACATGGCAAAATATGCTAGATGATACAACTATTACATGAATTCATAATTGGCTGCATTTAAAGCATGCTCGTAAATAGCTCCACATCAGATTGGAGAGTAGCACATCAGGTGGAATGTCTCAAGGCTTTGTATAGGATCCTACACTGTTCAGCATTTTGATTAGTAACCAGAATAAAGGTGTGCAGGTATGATTATCAAATGTGCAGATGTCAGAAACCTAAGAAGAGTGGCTAATATTTTAGAAGAAAAAGATTAAAAAATATCTGAAGTCTTGAAAATAACTTATGACTAACAGGATGAAATTTAACAGGAAGAAATATAAAGTCTTACATCTTCAGAGGAAAAACGTGATTAACTCTTGGATTGTGCAGTCACCAGCATTGAGTTTCTGATTATCATAGATCAGATTACATGGATGAGACATGTCAAAAGAATGGATGACCACCAGTTGCTCTAACGGCACCTATAGACTTTCCTGGAATCTGGAAAGAGACCTTGAGGTCTACCACATAAGGACTACAAAGATGCTGTGAAAGAAATCCCACAGCACTGAGACATCTATCCAAGGGAACAAGAAGATCCAGCAACTGACTGAACCTCCTAGCAAACCCTATGCTATGAAGTGTCTGCTGGCATTGCCAAAAAACTATTGAAAATCATAATTACATCACAGAATAATAGCAATAGCAATAGCATTTAGACTTATATACCACTTCACTGTTCACAACTCTCTCTAAGCTGTTTACAGAATCAGCATATTGCCCCCAACAATTTGGGTCCTCATTTTACCGACCTCAGAAGGATGAAAGGATGAATCAACCTTGCGCCTGGTGAGATTCGAACTGCCAAATTGCAGGCAGCCAGCAGTCAGCAGACGTAGCCTGCAGTACTTCATTCTAACCACTGTGCCACTTTGGCTGTGCACCACCTTGATTCTAAAGAACACAGATACCATACAACAGTGAACTTCCACTGACACCACCCATGCTAGACTTTGTACAGTAGACTTTATTCTAGACTGGGACTGCAGAGCTATCACCATGTCCACAGATGACGTGCACAGCAGAATATTTTCTTTTAATCCATAGGATTACCATAGTTAATTGGCTGAGAACCAAAATGGCAAATTGCAAAGAATGATTGAATATTTATGTCTAAAGAAGTGAACATTGTCAAGTTCCTAGTACCCACTTCGTTATATGGGAGCTGAGAATTCAGGAGAATCATTAAAATAAGATGAAGTGGAAAAGGGGTACTTAAGAAGTACATATGTTTTAAAACAAGAAGAGACAAGATCAAGAATGAATGACTGTTAAATGAATGTGGTTGGAAAATAGAAGTGTGTGACCAAATACCTGAAGAGAACAAAGGAGGATTGAATCATTAGAAAATACTGAGGAAGATGGAAGGGAAGGATTTGATGAGATTCTCAAAAAAGTAGAATGAAAAGTTTAAAGAACAAAGAGCAATGTATGGTTGTAGTAGAAGAAAAGTGATCTATGATTTCAAAATAGGGAAAGGTATGGAGAAGTGAATAGTGAATAATGTTGGTCTGCTTCATTGCCTTCCTTTCATCTTGGCGTAGTTCAGGGGTGGGTTCTACTTACCTTTCCTACTGGTTCTAAAGGTGCATGCGCTTCGCACGTGGTCGGGGTGCACGGTATGTGCGTCCAGTGTGCATGCTTTGCACGTGTACATGCCGGACAGGCGCTCCTGCGCATGCGCAGAAGCTTTTTTTGAAAAAAAAAATCAAAAAAAGTTTCCTGCGCATGCACGCAAGCGCACTCCACACGCAGAACGGTAAGTGTGGGTGCGTGGGGGGGCAGCAGTCTGGGACGCGTAGAACCAGTTCGGTGACATCATAGCATCACCGCTACCTATTCGCATGAACCAGACCGAACCGGGGGCAACCCACCACTGGCGTAGTTGTGCAGTGGTTAGAATGCAGTATTGCAGGAAAATTCTGCTGATTGCTGACAGCCACTAGTTTGGCAATTTGAATATCACCGGTTCAATGTTGACTCAACCTTCCATCCTTCCAAGGTCAGTAAAATGGGGACCCAGGTTGTTAGGGGCAATACGCTGCCACTGTAAAATGCTTAGAGAGTATTATAAAGCACACAGTGGTATATAAGTGCTATTGCTATTACTACCTTTCCTTAATTGATTGTTTCTTATTCCTTTTCTAAGATCTATATAACAATACAACAAGTGCTTACCTGAAAAGGCAAGAGCGTGACGAGGGTGTATCAACTCCAAAATGTTTATCATATACTTTTGCTCTTACAGTCAGTGTAAACATTGGAAAAGGTTTCATTCATGTTAACCATGCATAGCCAGTCTTCAAAGAAAATGTAGAGCAACAGGAAGATAATATGAAATGGACAGCTGTTTTTATTCTTTTGTCTGTGGCCTACCGGAACAGTCCAATGTTATTTGCTATGTCATCCAAGAATTTTATATGGGAGCAGAATTGTGTTCTGAAACTGCGTTTTCAAAGAGTGCTTGAACAGATGCCATAAATAAATAGATTACATCAAAGAAACACCAAGGAGTGTGTTCCTGAAGCTTAACTGTTTCTAGTTCCAGAAACACAGTTAATGAAATGCAGTGAGATGTGGCAAGTTATGCGCGTGTGACAGCAAGGAAACTAGGCACAGGACTGGACATGAAACACTAGCTTTCTTTTGCCAGCAATTCTACTTCATTGTACTGTACAGGAAGCTCTACTGAGCAGAGAATAAAGGAAGCATTTTGCATTCAGAATGCTTTGGTAATAAGAGCACTTTTGGGAAAGCAGACTTAGTGTCCGCCTAGATAGAGGTTGCTGGAATGCTAAACCTCAGATGGATGCAAATGAAAGTTTTTTTTTAATCTGTACATATTTTGAAGCTGTAAATTGTATGCTTCTTTTGGGGCTTGGGTTGAATGGCAATTTAAGATTAATAGCATAAATATATTAGTGCTTTAAAAAAATCTGTCAAATGCCTGTTGTTCATTAATTTACCTAATATATTCAATTGGGTAATAGTTATTTGATTTTCTAAAACTCCTTATTTCTATGTGCCTTCAAGTCAGTGTTGACTCCTGGTAACTCCCTGGGCCAGTCCTGCAGTAAGATTTCCCAAAGTGATTTGCCTTTGCCTGCCTCCTAGTGCTGAGAGAGAGCGCAACTGGCCAAAGTCACCAACCTGTCTTCATATTTAAGGCAGAATTAGAACTCACTGTCTCCTGGTTTCTAGCCCAGTTCCTTAACCACTATACCAAACTGCCTCTCCCAAGACCTCTTGGAAGACTTTTATGAGCTTTGTAAGAAAAGACAGCTAAAAATTTATCCCCAAAATGCCTAGTTCATGAAAAATCAATCCTCTCAACCAGTATGCAATGATATAGGATTAGAGTGGGTGTTTTGAGGACATATTTTCAGTCCATACAGGATTGAGGAAAACCAGCAAAATTCTCCATGGTCCTGTCTGAAGTGAACAAATCTATATGCCTCTATATTCAGGATACCCTAATCCTCTGCTAAGCTACAAAAGCCATAGCAAATACATGGAAATTCTCACTATAGAATTTGAAGTGATTAGCAGAAATCTGGGCAATGCTTGCCACATCTGGATCCAAGAAGAGATAAGCATTATGGGTCTCTTGCAGTTTTCAAAAACTAAAATCCAGTCAGAAAAAAATTTCTGATCAAACCCTGCCATCACTAACAGTCACCATTCCTTTTAAGTAAAAGTTAACAAGGAGAACCAAAATATTCTTACCATAAGAACATGGAAAGAAAACCTTTCATTGTGCTTGTAGTACATCAGGAAGAAAACTGCTATTTTCCCTTCTCTACAAAACATCTTGAGTTCTTCCCCCATCTACCCTAAAGTCAATTTTATATAAATTTAAAAAGTCATTAGTACATATTGACCTTGAGGCAGTGCCAGCTTCAAGAATTGGTCACTTTAGTTCTAGAGCAAGCTTAGTTAGTACTCTTAGTATTAATCAGCTGCTATTGAGAGTTAACAGCTACCTGTAGCATTGACAAAGAGGAAAAGCCAAAGTTTGAAGTGCCCTCAGTAGAGCGAGCCAGTTTGCTTTCTATGTTGCCGATCCCATTCCATGACCAACAAGAGCCCAGTAAACAATACCTAGGCTGCCATAGACAACTGATGCCCATCCTCAGATTTGGCTAACAATTGGAAGAGGTTCATAGTTCAGTGCCAGGTCCAGTTTTTAGCACCTCCCACTTAAAAAGCTCAGGTAACAGGTAACATTTCACACTAGGGTTACCAGATAACTGAACATAAAAAGAAAGACGTAAACAATTGGAAAGGAAGGGGGGAGGATTCCTTAACTGTTTAATCACATCAATTGTTGGTGTTTGTGACAATAGTTGCAGCAAAAAACTGCAAAAAAATGTTCTTAGACCTATAAAATTACTTTTCCAGCATCAAAAAGATGTTTTTTTCCATTGCAATTTTCCCCCCAAATCCTTATTTTCAAGAACACAGTGATAATACAGAATCAATGATAATACACTTCAAATTTTACAATAGCAATGTATGATGTGCCATGTGTTCTACAGACTATAGTGATCATAGATTTGAAGATCCTGGATTGGAGTCAGTTGCTGGGATCAGGAAATACATTAAATAATGTAAATTTACCCTTTTTCCTCCAAAATAAGATATCCCCTGATAATAAGCCCAATCGGGCTTTTGAGCGCACAGCAATAAGGCCAAGTGCTTATTTCAGGGTTCAAAAAAATATAAGACAGGGTCTTATTTGCAGGGAAACATGGTAGGTTTTCAGGTCTGTCAGCAGACAAGGAAAAGAAAGTAGCAGTCAATTTACAAGGTCACAATACATGAAGCTATGAATGAGTACTGTTGTTTAAAACAGTTGTTTAAAAAGGCTACACCCAAAAGCAGGACAATATTTGATATTAAGGCTATGCCTGCTAGACAATGAACATGATGACAAAATAGAAGATTTATTGTCCTTTTTCCAGACATCTGGAAACTTTAGGTTCACATGAGACACTTACAAATAAAAGCAAGGTTTTCTCAGTTTGAACTAGAAGTGAATTACGCAAGCAGAATTATCTAATAAAGGTGAACATTTAATCTTTATATCCAATCTTGCGAAGCTTCTTCTCCTGTAATATTGTACTGCAAACTAGAACATACAAAACTTTGCTAGACCAATTTTCAAATACAGCTTATCTGCCTGGAACCCACACTGTATATTGGACATTAATGCAATTGAGCGAGTCCAGAGGTATTTCACGAGAAGAGTACTCCATTCCTCTGCTCACAACAGAATACCTTATGCCACCAGGCTTGAAATTTTGGGATTAGACAATTTAGAACTACATCGCCTTCTGTCTGACCTAAGTGTAGTACACAAAATTATCTGCTACAATGTCCTACCTGTCAATGACTACTTCAGCTTCAGCCGCAATAATACATGAGCACACAATAGATACCAACTTAAGGTAAACCGCTCCAAACTCTATTGCAGAAAACACGACTTCAGCAACAGAGTGGTCAATGCCTGGAATGCACTACCTGACTCTGTGGTTTCATCCCCAAACCGCCATAACTTTAACCTTAGACTGTCTACTGTTGACCTCACCCCATTCCTAAAAGGTCTGTAAGGGGCATGCATAAGAGAACCAATGTGCCTACCGCCCCTGTTCCTACTATCCTCATTTATTCGTATCCTTATCCTGTATTCATAATCATGTCTATACTTTTATCTGTAATTTTAAACATGTTTGAAAAATAAATAAATAAAATAAATAAATTTGTAGCTCAGGGTTGAGATGAGGGGTCCTTGGTATTCTATGAGCTTGTTTTCTTGCAGACATTTCATTACCCTAACTAAGTAACATCATCAGTGCTAGATAGATAGAGTTATCTAACTATATCAATTCATACTTGGCTGATTTGTGGGCTTGTGTCTCCTGCAAACACAGCCAACGTGGAGACCTCTGCCTTAATCCTAAATAGTGGTTGCCAAAGAGAGTGAATGCTATCAGGGTAGAGAGAAAAAAAATCAATTTATATGTTCAGACCATTCTGCAAGCTTAGAATACATCAGAGAGGAATGACATAACCAAGAGCATGTTCCCATAGACATGTATATGGCAAGAAGCTCCCTTATTATATATTGGATGGAAACATTAGGAGAAGAAGTAATGAGAATGGCCAAAAGTCTAATACTCACTATAAAGTGCCTACAAGTGCTGTCTGCACCAAAATGTGTGGTACGCTCTTGAACTAGTTATGGAGAAGTATAAGCTATTAAATAAAGGTCCTTAATTTACAGAAATGTATTTTATTTCCCAAAACTTCAGTACTTCAGTCAAGTTCACTTCTTATCTCAAATAGAGTTTTATTATTGAAAAAAAGCTTACTGGCTCAATTCAGCCCCCACCTCCTTTTTATCTAGAAAAGGTTTTTCTTCATTTTCATATCTTCTTTCTTACATGCTCCAGGTAAGATTTTCTCCTTTCTTTATAGAACAGTATGTAATTTTAAAACCCTTCCTAAGTGCTGCAGTAAAGCACTTCCCTTAATCCAAATAATATTTTATTATCAAAACTGTTTAAGTACTCACATTAGCAGCACTACTTATCCCTCAAAAGTATTTTATTTTCAAATCTTATTCTACTATGCCAGAATAAAAATCCAAGGAAAAAACTTTATTCAGCTACATAGTTCCTTGTGTACTGTAGCAGGATAGGAATGGAGAAAGGGTTATGGAGAAGGAATCATGTATACTTTTGGAAAACATGTGCTTGGACTTTTGAATAGCTTATGATGAGATTTGCAGTGAAAAGGATAGTATGTTGTTGTGAAGATTCTCTCAGTCAACTCTGACTGAGGAGTTCCTATGATTAAAAAAAGTAACTGGCCCAAAATCACCCAGTTAGCTTTGTGCGTGAGGCAGGACTAGAACCATATTTCCCTACTCCTAATCTAGTGCCTTTAACCACTACACAAATTGACTGCCTAAAAAGTGACAAATATGGAAAGAAGTATTTAAAATCTTCCTCAGTTCCAATCAATGATTGTTGATCCAATCCACAAGCTTGAGTAATAAAGTAGTAAACTACTTTTTTGAGATTTATTTTTGTACTCTGGCATAGGTACAAAGAGCTTTATTTTTTCCTGAGAGTGAAGTAGCTAAGAAATATATGTATAATATAGATATACCCATGACAGTTGCTTTCTCCAGTACATTAGTAAAGAGTGTAGATGCTATACAGAAACAATTATCAAAGTTCTGATGATGTAAAAAAAAAATAGCAATTCTAACTAGAATGACACTTTTCTCTTTTGAAGATTCCCAAGGTGCAACCAAGACTCATCTTTTGCATATGTTTACAGAAATTCTGAAAATTCTGAAAATATTGCCAATATAGTTGGCCATTGGAATAGGTCTACCTGATTCAGGATTCAGGAAATTATGTGGCTTTTGACTCGGATGCTGTTTCTTTAGTGACTTGTTCAATGATGTTTTGAAATTCCATAAAGAAATGAAGTGGTGGGAAAAAAATGGTGTTAGTTGCACATGCCATGTTATATAGCTAGCAGTCAATTAAGGGACAAATACTTTGTTCATTTATTCATGTATTTACATGGTTTCTCTTTGGATTATCTGTGTTGTGTCATTTGAAATTTTAATAGAAAGTGAAGAGATATTACAGAAAATTGAACAGAAACAGTCGCAAAAGTTCTCAAACTGAGGATTAAGGATGTTTCATTTAATTGGAAGGGTCTTAAATATTAGGAAGTGCTATTTCTCTGAAAAAAAAATCATGAGCCTATCCCACTGAAATGCCATGTGTATTAGGAATGTGTAGATAGGTCATTTGAAATTTAAAAGAGTAAATTAGAAGATCTGATAGGTTACTCAATGTGTAACCTATGTTTTCAGTTTCTGCATATAGATGATTTGATAGTGTTAATATAGAAGCAGTCCTCCCTTACCAACTACCTCATTTAGTAACCATTCAAAGAGTTTGTTTATGGGGATTCTTAGTCATCCAGGTTATGGTTGTCCCAAATGTACTTTTTCAGGAGGCAACTGGACTTCCTTGTTTTTCTTTGAAAACTTCTCATCCAAGAAGCTTCTTCAACTCTGACTGGATGGTGGGGAATGGAAGGATTTATATTCCTTGCAGACAGCTGGTCATTTGCATTCTTTCAAAGTCATTGAGGCCCCTTGTAAATTTATCTGTGTCATCAGGGTTACCTAAATAGTGCAAATGTGTGTGAAGCCTTCTTGGCTGCAGGATGTTTTCTGCCCTGTGTCCCTTCACTGTTGGAGACAGGTGCAGGATGTTGTGGATTAGTCTGGGTTGTCTGCATCTCAAACATGGTTCCTGTAGTCTGCAATTTTTCTGGAAATCCATTCACACTCCCGCACCATTTGAAGGATATTTGAGCTGCACTGGCTCCCAGTTGCCCACCATGTGCACTTCAAGGTGCTGGTTTTGGCCTACAAAGCCCTACATAGCTTAGGCCCAGGTTACTTGCAGGACCACCTTCTGCCGCAATCATCCTCCCAGAGCCCGGTGCACTATCACAGAGTTGGCCTCCTCAGGGTGCTGTCTGCCAGGCAATGTCAGCTGGTGGCCCCAGCTGGTGGGAGGGCTTTTTCTGTGGCAGCGCTGACCCTGTGGAATGAGTTACCCATGGAACTTCGGACAGCCCCTGACCTCCGCTTCTTCCGCTGCGACCTGAAGACGTGGTTGTTTCACCAAGCAGGCTACGGCTGACCGTTTTTAAATTATTTTTATATTGTTAAATTTTATATTTAAATTTTATTGTTATCGATTGATATTGCTTCTCTTTTACTGTTGTCTGTTGTTGATGTTGCTTGTTTGTGTGTTGTATAGGTTTTTTATATTTCCTATGTTTTTTACTGTAAGCCGCCCTGAGTCCTTCGGGAGTAGGGCGGCATAGAAATGCGATTAAAACAAAATAAAATAAATAAATAAAATAAAACTATCAAACAACAACATCTGCCTAGAGATCTGCCTACCCTAGGTCCTTGGGAAGGATTTGATAAGGAGATTAAAAAATGCCAAATCCAGTCTAAACATCTGGCTAAATATGAAATATTTTGAATTTACCATAATTTTACCAATCTCTTCCCCGCTTCTCTCTCACACACAAATGCACCCAGAAAGCTTGCTTGGAACTGCCTATATCTTTAGGCACTACATTAATAATTTAAAGTCCTTGATTAGCCCTTGAATTATTAAGTTTTCACAAGTCTTAGAATGTGAAGCTATATGCAGGTTCATCATTATCATCACAAATTGTCCTGCATAATATCAAGTGACTCCGAGAGTTTTGATGCATTGTAGTGCATGTTACAGCTGTTACCTATTATAGTTAATTTTAAAATCAATACTTTAGTCCTCTAAGGTGCTATAAGTGCTTCTTATATATATTTTGGTGGAAATGAATGAACTATTAAATGTAACAAATATCTATAATTGGAGATCAAAGTGAATATAAATTTTGAGAAATTGTTTAAAATCACTTATATATTTTTTGAGTGGATCAATTAGTAACATTTCACAAATTATCAGTTGATTTAATTCAAGGACGTTCATTCTGCTATATTTGTAAATAGGTTAGATATTGTGCTTAATTTTCTTTGCTGAACTCTAAGAGAGAGTGTAGATTCTTTTTTTTTTTCTTTAGAAGACTAAAAGAAAAAAAACAGTGCAAAATTTTGTATGGATTAAGCCTTTTTTAAAGTAGCTTTGTCTCATTGTTATACTCAACTCTAGAATTTATAAATATATGAATATTTCTTTGGCATCCCATGAATGAAAAATGATCCCTATTCTAGATTCAGATGTTGTTGTGCTTTCTGTCTGAAGATTTTGACAAGACTGCCACCCTGTGGTTTCATGGTTAAATACTGACATTTCTTTTTCTATCTCTAGCTGTAGAATACAAACATCAAGTTAATTAGAAATGCAAAAGAACTACTGGCAACAAACCTAATATAGCATATGTATTAGCATGTCTAAATTAACTATCTAGTAATAATTATAAACTCAAAAAATATTTCAACAGCAAACTGACAAGCATTTATATTTCTCTCTCTCTGTGTACTTTTGTTAGTTTTGATTCCTGGCGACTGCCTGAATGTCTCTGCAGTTTTCTTGGTAATATTTTTCAAAATAGATTTGCCTTCCTAGGTTGAAGGAGAGTGACTGGCCAAAGTCACTTACCAAATGACCTTGTTTTTATCTGGAATGGGATTCATTGATTGCAGTGGCCTCATTTGGACAAAGCTTAAGGGGAATAATGATCTTGTGTTTTGATAACTTCTGTTCTGTTTCCAAACCTTTGTGTAATGTTTGTGTAATAATATATTAGCAGAGAAGAAATCTATAGTAAATATAGAGGGGCATACTGTACCCTGATGTCAAAAATCTGGTGTTAAGATTACACTGGTAATTTTCTAGCATTCCAGAATCAAAAAGTACATCATGCTATTCGGACTGATTCATGATTTTAAAGGACAACAGCAAACCTGTCAGCAAGCATTGTTATTACTTCCAAGTGGCACTACTTTTTTTTCAATACTTCTGTATGAGATACAATTTATTTTGCATGTTAGACTACCTTTCCACTCCCTCCCTCCCCAGACATAGATACACACAAAACATTGGTTTTCTATCAGTGGTGAAATCCATTTTTTTTTACTACTGGTTCTGTGGGTGTGGCTTGGTAGGCATGGTGGGGCTTGGTGGGTGTGGCAGGCAATGCAAAATATCCATTCCCACCCCACTCTGGAGCCAGCCAGAGGTGGTATTTGCCAGTTCTCCAAACTACTCAAAATTTCTGTTACTGGTTCTCCAGAACCTGCTGGATTTCACCCCTGTTTTCTATGGACATTTATATATTTGGTTTTTGTTTCATTCTTTTAACAAAGTGCATTTTCCCACTAAATGTTGCCTATTGCTTTTATTAGAGACACCTGCCTTTAAAGTCCATTTTCCTACACATTTGAGATTACTGGTTTGACATAGGCAGTGGTTAAACCATTTTCATTTTACTATCAAGTAAACGAGAATAAACTTGACTTGAAGGACTCCATTTTGGTGTTAATGTTAATGGAACTTAAGCTAGCTGTACATTTTGCTTTTCTCTGCATCCTTTTGTGTTCAAATGTGATGTTTGATAATATTGACTATCTTAAGTAGATAGGTTGACTAGGATTTATAATGCTTTGCTTGCAATTGGGGGGGAAAAACCTTATATAATATAGGCTCCACATCAGTTCCTTCTCAAGTCAACATTATTTGTATGACACAAAACACCTCCCAGTAAAACTTGCTAAATTACTACAATCCAAAGCATGAAATAGTGCATAATAGACAGACTGTAAAGGTAGTAATTGAACCTGCATAATTTTTTTTCTGGATAAATGTTTATTTAAAGCAAGAAAACTGAGAAATACCGGTTCTCTTTTTTGTTATTAGGGTGCTACTTATTTGTGAAATAAAATGTTCATACTATTTTCACAACTCTTTTTCTGAAGAGCTTTGCAACCAGCTGTCTCCCTTATTCTTACCTATATAGTGTACAAGTTATTGGTGGCACCTGAACCAAACATAAGCATTAAGTGTGATCCTGCTGAGAACCTCACCCCATTCCTAAGAGGTCTGTAAGTGGCATTCATAAGCGCACCAATGTGCCTACCGTCCCTGTCCTAATTTCCCCTTTTATTCGTATCCATTTCATGTATTAATAATCATGTTCATACTTATATCTGTTATCTAATACATGCTTGATAAAACACATAAATAAAAATAAAATAAATAAGCAATTTTGAGGCAGTGAAGTGAATACATCCATCTTGCTCCAGTGTGTGTTTCACTGACTTATAGTACTCTATTCCAGTCTGACAGAAACATTGCTGTTCTGCAGGAAGCAAGCACTATTACCAGGTTGTCCTCGACTTAAGACTAAAATTGAGGCCAACATTTCTCATTTGTTAAGTGAGATATTTGTTAAGGGAGTTTGCCCCATTTTACAACATTTCTTGCCACAGTTATTAAGTGAATCACTGCATTTGTTAAATTAGTAACCCAGCTGTTAAGTGAATTTGACTTCCCCGCTGACTTCTTGTCAGAAGGTCGCAAAAGGTGATCACATGACCTCCAGACATTGCAACAGCCAAAAATATGAGTCAGTTGCCAAACGCCTGAATTTTGATCACATGATGATGGGGATGCTCAATGGTCAGAAATGTGAAAAATGGTCATAACTCACTTTTTCACTGCCATTGTAACTTCGAATGGTCACTAAATGAACTGTTGTAAGTCAAGGAGTACCTTTATTTGTTTGGTTCATATTGGTATACCAGTGGCAAACACAGAAGTCTCCCATTCATCGCTGCTTTCAGAAAGAGCCTCGGTGGTGCACTTAATTGGGTTTTAATATAGTTTTAATATTATTTAACTTATTTTATCTATGTACTGTATGTTTATGAGCCACCCGAGTCCTTCGGGAGAAGGGCAGCATATAAAACTAAATAATAAATAAATAAATAAATTAGTGCACTGGCTAAGTGTTTCCACTTAGTTCCAGCTGCCTGCAATTAGTGCCAGTTCGAATCTCACCAGGCTCAAGGTTGACTCAGCCTTCCATCCTTTCGAGGTAGGTA
>JANHFM010005020.1:43038-55144 GCA_032468115.1 Grayia smithii | reverse complement strand
GGTAAGAAGCAGTAAAACATCCCCCCCCCCCTGCATAGCCTTCCCCACCCTGAGATACCTCAAGCACTTAACAATCCACACATTTGATTAGCAAATGCATAGGCGAAAGCAGGGAGTGATCACATTCAAGTTATGTGATTCACTCCTACAAATCCTCAGGTTACAAATGTAATTGGCAGGCTCCATTACATTGATAACTCGAGGATTACCTGTACTAAATTCTGATTTTTATTAAAGGCACAAAGAATAACATAAAAAGTAAGCAGCACATCTCTTTCATTAATATATCAAACTGTTCAGTATGTATTAATGAAATAATCTACAATATATGTTGCTTTAGGAATATATATATTTATTAGAAAAATGTACATCAAATTTGTAAACAAAAATATGTTTAGACAACCAAAATCTATTCAAATTTTAATGCAAACTTTTAAAATATATACTTTGCAGATTTATAAAAATAAATATATAAAATGGATGTATTCACACATATGTATTTTCGATCTTCATGATGAAATTAGATTAACAAAACCAGCTTTTTATTCAATTCCAAATTTGTAGAAGAGATTGATGTAAAAGAGTATTTTAGAAACCACAAATTCAACGAAGCATAACTCTTAGTTCAGATTCAGTCACATTACAATCTTTCTGTCTGATATTATTTTCTGGAATATATTTTCCCACTGGCATAGAACACAGTCCTTGATTTACAGCAGAAAGTTACAAAGTTACAATGGCACTGAAAAAAATGACTTATGACCATTTTTCATACTTATGACTATTGTAGCAATCCCATGGTCAGGTGATCAAAATTTGGATGCTTGGCCACCAGTTCATACTTATGACCATTGCTGTGTACAAGGTCATTAGATCACCTTTTGCAAACTTGTGACAAGCAAAGTCAATGGAGAAGCCAGATTCACTTAACAACTATGTTACTAACTTAACAACTGCAATGATTTACTTAACAACTGTGGCTAGAAAGATCATAAAATGGGGCAAAACCCATTTAACAAATGTCTCATTTAACAACATAAACGTTGGGCTCAATTGTGGTCATAGGTCGAGGACTACCTGTATACTGTATGAAATTTGTACTGAGTTTTTTTCTTTAGCCTGACTTTGGGAATTTGTATTATTTGCAATGTTCTACAGAGGGTTGTAGCAGGTTGCACAAATTATTACTCATAAAGCCTATAAAATTTTCAGTATATTTTACTGCTTCTTCTTGTAGAGTCATCTATAAAGCAATCAGTATTGCAGGAGAGAAAAACAATGTATATCCTATGAGTGTTTTCAGACATAAATGATTAAAATACTACCCAGGATATACAGTGAAAGGTGGAGTAGAAGTAATGTAAAGGCTCTTAGATGAGGAACATGACATAATATATTATCTATATCTGCTCAGAGAACTTAAGGGAATGTAGACTGTATAGAGCAGGCAGGGTGTCAATCTCCTGTCGTCATGTCGTCATGTGACGTATCATGACTTTTTCCCCCTTTGCTAAACCGGAGGTGGGCGTGGCCAGTGTGTGATGCATCCAGCCCACTGGTCACGAGTTTGACACCTCTGGTATAGAGGTTCTAAAGAAAAAAATGGGATGGCAACTATAATTAAAGAATTCTTCATTAACTGATAACATATAATAAATTAAAATAAATTATTTTACCATACAATTTTATTCATGCCTCTGCAGAAACAAATCACATTTATTTATTTCCCAAGTGCAAATCATAGGGTAACAAAGACAGCAATTCTACCTAAGAATCCTAAGTCTGGATGAAGCAATGACTTTCTGCTTGAAGAAATAATCTATCTGCTTCACAAAATTTCTAATAATCCTGCAGAAAGTTCCATGATGATCTACTTGCCACTGAAATTAGGCCTCAGACTTCCTCTCCCACTCATTCCTGGCATGAATTAGAGGTTTCTGGAAGTGGTTGGCTGGTTGTCACCTCATCCCTATAGCTTACTTTCCTCCAAAACAAAGATTACTTATACATTAAGTTTGCTTAGCTTAAATTTGCAGTGTTTATAAACAGTTCGATAAAATGATCAATCATATACCAAAATCATAAATTCTTAAAATTTTCATTCTCTTATCAAGGCTGTATTTTACTTAATAAACCAAGTAATCTTGCCAATTAATCCAATAACAACAGTAGTTCTCAAGAATGCTAACATGTCACTAATGAATTGTTCAGGAGGAAAACTGGAACCTGGCTTGAGTCTCCTGACTTCTCCCCCTGACATTCAGTTAATTTTAGTTCTTTTAAAAGGAACTATACCGATTATACTTTATGTAATCCTTCAGTATATTTCCTGTACATTAAACACTACAAAATATGGAACTGATGAGCTGCAACAATTTTAACTATCACAAATGTTAAAAAATATTGAACTGATGAGCTGCAACAGCTTTCTGCCATGCTTCCTGCATATGAAAGGCTGTCACATCTGCAGACAATGTGGAACAGGCCTAACTTATATGAGAACATTGAACATTTGTTCAATCTTAATGAATTTGCACTTCAGTGCTTGATCCTAAAAATAGCAATAGCAATAGCAATAGCACTTATACTTATATACCTCTTCCTAGTGCTTTACAGCCCTCTCTAAGCGATTTACAGAGTTAGCATATTGCCCCCAACAATCTGGGTCCTCATTTTACCCACCTCGGAAGGATGGAAGGCTAAGTAACCTTGAGCCGGTGAGATTCGATCTGTTGAACTGCAGCTAGCAGTCAGCTGAAGTACTGACTGCAGTACTGCACTCTAACCACTGCGCCACCTCGGCTCCTAGGTCAAGTTTAAGGATTATTGCCTAGCACAAAAGGAAGACAATAATTGGAAAAACAAGTTCCTTCCTTAGTTCCACCATATAACCATAATTTCTGCAGCATCTGTGTTTCTTTTCTATTTTTGTCAGTGCTATATTGCACTGCAGCATTATATACAGGATCTTCCCTCACTGAAATATAGTTATCTCATTCTTTTCTCACAAATGTTATAAGACTAAAATGGCAATAGCAATAGCACTTAGACTTATATACCACTTTTCAGTCCTCTCTAAGCAGTTTACAGAGTCAGCATATTGCCCCCAACAATTTGGGTTCTCATTTTACCGACCTCAGAAAGATGGAAGGCTGAGTCAACCTTGAGCCTGGTGAGATTTGAACTGCCAAATTGCAGGCATCTGGAAGTCAGCAGAAGTAGCCTGCAGTACTGAACTCTAACCACTACACCACCATGGCTCAATCCTTCCAATGCATAGTTAAACCATAGAATTTGCTGCCATCCAATGCAATGGTTATTAATTTAGATAGTTTCAAAAGAGGAGTGGGCAAATTCATGGAGGATTGGTCTATAAGTGGCATTTAGTTCCTTTGAAAATCAAGATAGCAAGCCTAGAATAGCACCCGCTGTCAAACAACAGGACCCACTCTTACTCATGGTTGTGAATTTCATGGATACATCTGATTCACCACTGTGAGACACCAAATGCTGGATTAGATTGGCTATTGGTACTAGAGTGATTTAGAGGCTCCAGTTCTGCTATTGGCAGTGTACAGATACGTTTCATTATTAGCTTAGCTATAGTTTGGTCAACCAATTCATAACAGCATGGATGCAAAAATGAACAGGAGGACAATAATTGCAAGAAGGTATTACCCCACACACCAAATAAGTTTTCCAGCCCATAAAAAGCCATTGAGACCATACAACCATAGATTGGTTGGAAGGGGTAAAAAAAGGAAACCTAAATAGTTTGCTTCAGTAGTTAGTATAATAAACTTTAGCATTATTAAACTGTTTAACATTTTTACCCTAAATTAGTTTAGTATTAGTTTTTAAAATAATTTTGATGTGTGTTTTCAAACAGTTTGGATGCAATTAGTCATGTTAATCTGTTGGCTTTGATATTTTTTGTTATAATTCTTATAGATATGTATTATGACCAAAAACATAAAGACATGAGGGAGGGAAAATCCAAAGCATTACTAAAATTAGTGTCTGGTTGTAATAGAAACAGAATATAATTATCTAATTATGAATTTAGTCTACATGTCTAATAGTTTAGGATTCAAGAAAATATCAACTGAAACGGATATAGTTTTCAACAGTTAAAAAGTTTAAATTGTGTCTTGTCATGCAGTTTAAGAACATGCTTGATTTTATCATTTTTTCTGTTCTCTTTCTCATGAAATGGTTAGCTTCAGTCTGTGTCTATCATTTCAGATGACAGTTGGGGGCTTACATGACTGAATACTCTGCCATACCAACTATGTGAGGGGAAAAGGAAATCTTTACAAAGACTGGCCACAGTTAAGCACTTTTAATTTACAGCCGATGTTAGTAGAAATTGAGACTTAGAATTTCAATTCTTGAATTTCAATACTTTTTTTAAATAGGTTTTTTATTTTATTTTACATATACGTATCAATGCATGAACACATTGTATGGCACCTGGGTGTCATACATTCTATTACAAATAAAACTAGTAAAGTTAATCATAGTTATTACATTCAACCAACTATATTTCTAATAATAATAATACATATTTATATTAAGTTGTAGTTTATCATTTTTGGGTCTTTAATATCCTTGTCATGTATGTTTCTTATTTATTTCATTAAATTTATTACATTGGTCTAAAATTATCCTTGAACAGAAGGGGAAGAGCATTCTTTTAAAAGGTTAAACAAAACAAGCTTAGTCATATGCCTGCATTAAGTTTGAAGTTGGAAAAGAAATCAGAATGCATCAACCCATCCCTTTTTTTTCCATTTCTGTAACTGAATCATCACAGTGACTCTAAAATGTTTAGTGAACAGTTTTCCAACTTTTTTTTTTTAATTTCCATGCTGCCTCTTCACTTCTGCATTCCAGATGGGTCTATAAGGAGAAGTGAGGAAAGACTATAATAAATGGTGCTCTTCTGGTATTTTGACAGGAAATTCTGGAAACCTCAACAAAAAAAGTTTTTTCTCACAGGTTTACTTTGCTGAGAAGATACTGTGATTAAACAATGAAAGGGCTTCATGTAACAATATATATGCCAATGTACTAAGATTTCAGCTAAGAATGTTCCAGAAGATAAGAGATACAAGGAAGCAGTTAAATTTGTGAAGTAAGATTATTGTGAAAGATGCTTCCTGTTTCTCCTGATTTTAAGCTCTAAACCTTTTAGGGAATTTTTTCCCTTAAAACCTATTTTCCCTGCACAACCTTGTAAGGTAGATTGAGCTGAAATCAAGTGACTGATCCAAAGTCACCGATCTGGCTTTCAGGGTTAATATGGGACTGAAACTCACAGTTTTCTGGTTTCTACCTGATGCCTTAAACACTATACCAAACTGGCTCACCAGTTTAACACATGAAAATCAGTGGTGGGTTCACCCCGGTTCAGGCGAACCAGTAGTGGCGGCAGTGGGAGGCTCCGCCCCCCTGCCCGGACATCATCCTGGATGCTCTGTGCATGCGCAGAACAGCTGTGCGTGAGTTAAGCAAGTGTGTATGCACATGCATGCTCCCAGTTCCGAACCAGTAGTGAAAGTAAGAGGAACCCACTACTGATGACAATGGTTGTATGAAGCACCTGTCCATTCAGATGCATTCAGAAAACAGCAATCAATTGAATCTAAAGTTAATACTAAAATTCATACTTGTTTTTTTTATGGTTGGATGAGAAATGAGCCTCACCATTCAGTCTGGTTTAACTGATAGGAGGAGACAAGGCAAAGACTTTAAATAATTCTAATGCATGGGTTTAAACAGACTTGCCTTGTATAAAAATCTGTTAAAGCAGTTTTCATAATCCAATTATGAGTACTATAGAAAGTCTTCTCCCTTTGACCCATCAACTCTTATTAAAACCAGCATCACTGCACACAATCTTCCATCACTGCTGACAACAGATCCCACATCTTATGACCACTTTTGGACCATAAGTGACATAACTGTCACTTTCTACTCCTCAGAATGCTGGCCTTCCATCAAAGGCATCATTCCCCCAAAATATGTGTGTATATTTTTAAAGCTGGTCCTTCATTTAACGTTATATGGTTAATTAGAAAAGGGTTTGAAAATCAACTCCAGATGCACACATGGCTTAGCTAAATGTGGTTGTAAGCACTTTTATGAAACTCCTTGAAGTTTCTAAGTGGCTTGATCAAAGATGCAAACTACTCCACCAAGTAGGTGCATTGGGAGAATATTTTATAAACTGTGGTATCGGGACCACCAGTGATCTGGTTTTTCATTTCACAACAAGTTCAAGAGCTCCAGTTTTAATTAACTAGAGAACTCTAATCAACTATGGGTGACTTTAACAGTATCCATCTTCTTTACCTCAGTCAACAGTAGGAACCATCGTCATACTAGCTTGTAAAAAAATCTGACTCTTTCAGAGTTTAGCAGAGTCTTGAGGTTATGCAAACTAGCCCTGCAGATAATCAGAATCAGGCACTGTCATCCCCTATTTTGAAACTAATCCATGTTTTATAAAGATAAAGTCTCTTTTGCATTAAGCCCCAGTGAGTTTGTAGACTTGCCTAGGTTGTTTTGTTGGCCGTGCCAGGGATATTTTTTTTTAAAGAACTTTCCTGTAATTTCCCAGTGGTGTCTCATCCCTACAAAATTTTTGAAGATTAGAAAAAAAAAATAGATAACAGAAAAAAGTGACTGTTTCTTTTTTGTGACCATAGGGTAAGAGAGATTTTGCAATCGTATTTGCTGCTGAAGAAATCAGAAGCTTCTTCTTTCTATTATTCTCTTTTCTTTCTCACTGCATTTTTTTTGTACTCTAAAAATGATATTCGGAAGGACAATGAAGGATCCATTCCTAGAAACTTACATTTAAGTTTATTTTTACATCACTTGGAAAAAGTGGTGTCATTTTTCTTCTCTAATTCCAGTTTGAGTAAATCAAACCTTGCCTATTTGCCCCAAGAATGTTGTCCTTTTTGTTGCTCTTACTATTATTTTCAAAGTTACATCAAAATTATGATGATGATAATTTCAGCAGTGACCCAGTTTTCAACATTTGTCAGAGTTTCTTTTACACAACTTTCCACCTGAATCTATGGAAAAGATGCTGTTTTTATAATACAATCCTTTACCACAAGAGGAGACAATGAGGGCTGAAGACAATCCTATGTGTAAAGCCCTATTCTGGAGTTAATTTGTTGGTTATGTGAGAAAATGTCACATTAACCCAGAAATCAGCTTGAAAAATATGGTAGTATTACACAATACCATTTTTCCAGTCTAAAATCTTTCCACGGAACAAAGAGTACACATAGCAGTACTCCTTATTTACAAAGTCAAGATCTGCCTATTAGAGTTTGAATAAGGAGAACCTCATTTCTAGACCAACTAAGATGTACTAACAACTGTACATCTCAACATTTTGGACTTAACTTCTTACTGAAATATTATTATTTATTAAATTTTTATGCTGCCCATTTCCCCTATAAAATGGAGACTAAAACATATGAAGAACTGCTACATGAACTGGGCATGGCTAGTCTAGTGGAGAGAAGGACCAGGGGAGACATGATAGCAGTGTTCCAGTATTTGAGGGGCTACCACAGAGAGGAAGGGGTCAAGCTACATCCAAAGGCCAGACAAGGAATAATGGATGGAAATTGATCAAGGAGAGATTCAACCTAGAAATAAGCAGAAATTTTCTGACAGTAAGAATAACTGCCTTCGGAAGTTGTGGGAGCTTCATTACTGGAGGTTTTCAAGAAGAGATTGGACTGCCATTTGTCAGAAATGGTGTAGGGCCTCGTGAGTGGGGGGTTGGACTAGATGACCTACAATATCCTTTCCAACTCTGTTAATCTGTTAAATCTGAGCTGCTCACATGTTATTAAAAGATAAATAGAAAAGTAAAATGTTAAAACTATGTAGATTTCAATTTCAAAAGTATACCAGAAAACAGGACTAAGAGACAGACAGCAGAAGAATAAAGGTTTTTTTACCCTGTCAGCCACTTCCAGCGGTGAGTTTAGCGAGTGATGGGCCAGGAGAGGGTTCTTGGGTGCAACTGTGTCCAGGATTTTGGCCACTTTCTGATTCCAGGTTGTGGTCAAAGCCTCCACAGGGCCATTCAACTATGGGCTGTTTGACTTTTTTCTGAAGTTCTCCATGCAGAAGATTAAATAATTTTCTTTGAGAAAAGTTGCTTTATAATATTTAAAATGGGAAAATGTAAAGTTAATTCTGTTTCATATTTTACTGAAGGTATATAACACATTTAGGTAAATCACAAGTCAAAGCAGACAGATTTTTTGGAACTCTAGATCAAAGCATAAACAATACAAATTAGCGTCTTCTAGAATTGGAATCCAATCTTCAAATCCAAATCTGCCTTCTGATCAAGTCCAAGCTATCCTGGAATTGCAGAAGACAGGATATATATATTTTAAGGTATGGTTTGCTTTGTATATAACTATTAATTACCCTTCTTCTGCAAGCTGCAGGCTTTTGTTTCAGCCAAATTTTGTAACTCTGTACTATGTTCTCACTCCTTTTCCAAATTCATTCAAAATATTAATCCTGCATCTCAGATTTATGCTGCTTTCTTGTTCAGTTTTCTCAACTTTTTCTATACTGAGCATGATAGAATTCATGCATTAATTGTCACAAAGAAATCTTTTGACAATTTCAAACTCAGCTGAATCCCTTTGTATGTGAATTCAATCTCTAAAAATCAAATCAAATTAGGATAGGAACAAACCTCCATGGGAACTATGTTTAGCAAATTAGATATAATAGCAAGTATAATAAATAAAGGTGGATTTAAAAAAAACAAATTATATTTTTAAAAATTGTAACTCAAAAATTCTACCATTTTTGTGAAATTTTGAGTTTCATCATCTCATAAAAACAGATTTCCATTTCATTTATTTTTACTGCTTTTCAAATAATGATAAAGAACAAAGCACAAATGTAATTATGTTAAAAATGCATACATTGTCAAAAAAAAGAAAAACACCAATAGTGATTTTTTTTAACAAAGTGAAAAAATATAAGAAAGGAAAAAAGAAAAAAGCATAGTATAATTTCATTTTAATAGTAAATAGCTATTTATTTATTTATTTATTTATTTATTTATTTATTTATTTATTTATTTATTTAAACTTATTTGCCATCCAATTCACCACAAGGTATTTCTGGGCAGCTTACAAGGTTAAAAGCAATAGAACTAAATATATAGAGAGATAGATGATAGATATAGATGATATAGATATAGATATACCGGTCGATATAGATGATAGAGATTAGAGATGATAGAGATAGAGATATGTAATTATTAGTCCATCAACCACCTCCAACACAGTCCCCCAGAGCCAGGTTTTCAGGCCCTTACAGAAGGTTTAGGGTGGTGGGAGCAGTTCCCCCCCTTGGGGGGGGACACAAAATCTTCCAAAGGGCAAGAGCCATGGCAGAGAAGGATTTTCTTCTAGACCCTGACAACTAAAAATCCTTGACTGTCAGGATCTACATCATGTCTCCTCTGCCAGCACAGGTGGGGTAGATCTATCCTATTGGGATGTGACAGTTCCTCAGGTAGACTAAGTTCATATACTTATCTATTGCAAATATTATTCAAGTATCTATATATTTCTAAAATATTTTATACAACCATAATATTTTTAATCTACTGAAATTTGTATAAATGTGTCCCTTATTTCATTACATATCTCCATACAAAGTCTACATCTACAGAGACCTATATATGTATATATATAGAATGACTAGAACAGTCATTGTCTCTTAGCCCTAGGAAGCAGTTAGTGCCAACTGCTTCTAAAATATTGACAAGAAAACTGTGGGAATTGCTCTAGACAGCCTCCAGGAGTCAGCACTGATTGAAGGAAACACTCCCAGAACCCGCAGAAAGAACCCCACCTTTTCTAGAGACTGGATAGGTTAAGGTGGTATATATAAGTTACATTAACCATCTTGTTTATTCACTTTATTGTATTTTATTTACCTGTTTTATTTTTATCTCATGCGCCTGAGTATGTCTCTCTGTGTGTATCTGCTAGGAGCTGTTTTGGAGTCAGGTGGCACCACAACTGAATTGAATAAATGGATCGATAACTTTATAAATGAATGAACAAGTATTCTTATTATTTCCAGCCACATAATTCCCCTTCAGTGCCATCTGAATGTTTACCTTCAACCTCTAAACAAGGACCTTCTTCATCATTTTGAGATGGGAGAGCTTTTTCAGTATGTCCAGAAATTTGCTCCTTTCTGGATCTTCAGCCAAGGTTGAAACCAAGAGAAAAAAGTGCTGCTTCCTTTAGAAATTAGAATTAAAATTTGGGTCAGAAAAAAACTTAAGCCGTATCTTCCAACCATGATAAACTTCCTATTAGCTCCATTTCCAGTGACCCAGTAGAGTCAACATTGCAAAATGTATCAAGCTGTTGTTTTTTTAACAAAACAAGGGGCTCATATAACGGATTTCCCCAAATTAACAAGAAGGTCATGTAAACATCTTAGTATGAAAGAAAGATATTTTTTCCCAGAAAACCCAATCCTGCAGCTGATGCTCTCCTCCTGTTCTGCCCGCTGCTTCCACTTGCCAGTATTGCTTAGTACTCACAAGGAATGAACAAATGATTGGAAATGTAATATTCAAAGATGTCATTAGAAGTATTTCTGCTTCCCAAATAGGCAACCCTGCTCTTGTTCACCATCCCATAACATTGCCACCTCTGAGGAACAGTTCACTGTAGACAAGACATAAAATTTTGTTCAGGAGCTATAAAGTCTTATTTATTTTTAGTATTTGTTCCTTCCGTTTATATAACCACTTGCATTTGAAAACTGTACTGCAGCTTTATATGCAAAAACATAAACAAACAAGAGCTGAGGCGCCAGATCAACCTAAACAAATTATAACCCTCTGATCCCATTCTTCGGAACACAACAGAGACAAAATCCTATATGCCTATGTATACATGTGTAAACAAATTGCCTTCTCATTCATTGTATTACTTTCTTTTATTGACTATTTGCATTACATGTGCAATTTCAATTATAAGTAATCTATTAAACCAAGAGAGGACAGCCTGTGATTCCATGGTTGCTTGCATCCCCCTTCCTGTGGCCTCTTTTCTAACCACATTACTGTATTTCATGCTCACAATTGCCAGAATTGAAGGCAATGTGGTTTCCTTTGATTCTGAAATGGGTAATTTAAATGCAAGCTCTAAAATAAGCTTAATCTAGTTTTAAAAAAGAAAAAAGATTGCTCTCTTTAAAAGGAATTTTTAAAATATGGAAAATCCCACCTTACTAATACGTATGGTGTGATAGAGAACTATGGTGGTACGGTGATTAAACTGCAGTATTGCAGGCTAACTCTGTCCACAACCAGGAGTTCGATCCTGACGAGGCTCAAGGTTGACTCAGTCTTCTACACTTCTGAGGTTAGTAAAACGAGGACCCAGATTGTTGGGGGGTGATAGGCTGACAATGTAAATCACTCAAAGAGTTTTGTAAAACACTATGGGGTGGTATATAAGTCTAAGTGCTATTGCCATTACTATATGCTATTCATTTTGTGTTATCGCTATGCCCCTTCACTCTTGCTTCCCTACTCCAAAATAATAGTTTTAGTCTTGAGATTGTCCATTCTTCTATTATAAGATAGTTATTACATTAGGAAAGAAAGTAAGGACAATGCTGATTAATGATGGGAGGATGGAAAGAGAGTTAAAATATCATGCATCTTAACTGTAGCAGTTTAATACATTATAATTCACAGAAGTTTATACAGCTCAAGCAAATATGATGCACCCTGATTGGATGACTTTGGGCCAACCACTTTCTATGTCTCTCTCAGCCCAACTCATCTTATATGGTTGTGATTGTGGGGAAAACAAGAGAAGAAAGAAGTATTAGGTATGTTCCACATCTTGAATTATTATAAAAATAATAAAGGTAGAATAAAAATAATTTGATAAAATCAAAGTCAAAAAACAGAATGCAACTTGACAATTTTTTTTTTTAATTCCATTTATACCCCGCCCTTCTCCGGAGACTCAGGGCGGCTTACAACTTTTTTGAGCAC